>JAYJMB010044807.1:0-31110 GCA_036873735.1 Pouteria campechiana
CGAGTTTATGGCAACCATCAAGTTTTTGGCGCCGTTGCCGGGGACAGATGGAAGCCATCAAGTTTTTGGCCATCAATGATTTAACAGCTAGGGTACAGTGTACCCCGATCTTGATTTATGGGTGTTATAGTGATGTGTGTTTTGAAGGCAACAGTTATACAATTTGTGTAGAAAATGGTAGGGCTGGAGGTGGCCATATTATATTTATATATTTGTTGGCATTTATTATATAATTATTGTGGTTTAACATGTTGTATACAGGATAATTGTGGTAAATCAAGGGAGACTCTTCTAGAATTTTCTTTGAATTTACCACTAATAACACTCTAGAGAGGAGGGGCATTACAGTTGGTACCAATAAGAATGACTATAGGGTGACGGATGTGCACATACTACAAAAAACTTAGTGCTGACATAAGAAAGGACCATTTTTCTCTCCCTTTTATTGATCAGATGCTTGAAAAATTGGCAGGTCATACTACTATTTTCTAGATGACATTTTAGGTTATAATTAAGTTCCCATTACTCCAGAAGATTAGGAAAGGACAACTTTTACTGTCCATTTGGGACTTTTGCTTATTGGAGGATGCCTTTTGGTTTGTGCAATGCCCCTACACCCTTTCAAAGGTGTATAATATATATTTTTTCTAATATAATTGAAAGGGTTATAGACATTTTCATGGATGATTTTTCTATCTTTGGTGATTCATTCGATGATTGCCTTGATAACTTGAAATTGGTGCTTAAAAGGCGTGTTAAAATGAATTTGACATTAATTTGGTAGAAGTGCCATTTTTTAGTTAAGTAGGTAATTATGTTGGGACACATTATTTCTAGTAAAGGCATTAAAGTGGATAAGGCAAAATTTGAGTTGGTTGCAAGTTACCTTCCCCAACTTCAGTCAAGGGAGTTAAAAGTTTTCTTTAATACAGGTTTTTATAGATGGTTTATAAAGGACTTTTCAAAAATTTCTAGACCACTTTGTAACCTATGGGCTAAAGATGTGACTTTTTATTTTGATGATGAGTGCCTTGTTGCTTTCAATAACTTGAAAGAAAAATTAACTTCTACTCCAATTTTAGTAGTTCCTGATTGGTCCATTCCATTTGAGCCTATGTATGATGCATCTAACTTTGCTATTGGTGTTATTTTAGGACAAAGAATAAACAAATTGCATCATGTGATTCACTATGCAAGAAAAACTTTTAATGAAGCATAATCAAATTATTCTAACACTAAAAAAGAATTGCTTGCATATCTATTAGTTCTAAATTAATTGTTTATACCGATCATGCTACATTGAAATATTTGTTGACAAAGAAAGATGTCATGCCCAAGTTGATCAGGTGGATCTTATTGCTACAAGAATTTGATCTAACAATCAAGGACAAGAAAGAAAGTGAAAATGTTGTAGTTGATCATCTGTCAAGGTTGGTGGAAGGGACCGATTTTGAGCAAGAGAAAGACAAAGTAAACACTCCCATCAATGAGATTTTTCCTAACGAGCAACTTTTTTCTATGAAAGGAAGTAAACCTTGGTATGCTGATATTGTTAATTATTTAGTTAAGGAAGTTTTTAATCCTATGCTGAATTCGTAGGGAAGGAGGAGGTTACTGTCGATAGAAAAAAAATTACTTTTGGGATGATCCAGTTCTATTCAAATTATGTCCAAATTAGATCATTAAATGTTGTATACTTGAGGATGAACAGTAAAGCATTTTGAGTGATTGTCACACATTCAGCTGTGGAGGGCACTTTGGAGGAAAGAAGACTACTCTCAAAATTTTTCAATTTCGTTTTTACTGGCCAACTATTTTTAGGGATGATCATGTCTTTTGTGCAATATGTGATAGGTGCCAGAGAATAGGTAATATTGGTAAAAGAGATGAAATGTCACTTGCAAGTAATCATGTGGTTGAATTATTTGATGTATGGGGCATTAATTTCATGGGACCATTCCCACCATCCAATGGAAAAATGTACATTCTGCTTGTTGTTGATTGTGTGTCTAAGTGGATTGAGGTAATGACTACTAAAACTAATAATGTTAATTTTGTGTTAAATTTTCTTAAAGACAGGATTTTTTCTAAGTTTGGCACTCCAAGAGCAATCATTAATGATAATAGAACTCATTTTTGCAATAAGATATTTGTAGCTTTGTTAAAAAATATAACATCACTTATCAAATTGCAACACCATATCATACACAAACTTTTGGACAAGTTGAAGTAAGTAGCAGATAGATCAAATCAATTTTGGAGAGAATAGTGAACACCTCAAGGAAAGATTGGGCAATACAGCTAAATAATGGACTTTGGGCATATAAGACTACATTCACGACATCAATAAGAATGAGTTCTCATAGACCTATCTTTGGAAAAGCATGCATCTACCTATGGAATTGGAGCACAGAGCATATTGGGTAATTAAGAAATTAAACTTTGATTTACAGAAAGAAGGTGAATAGAGAAAGCATTAGTTAAATGAACTAGATGAGTTGAGAAATGAAGCTTATGAGAATGCAAAGATTTATGAGGAGTGAACAAGGAGATATCATGATCAAATCATTCACAAAAGATGCATAGAGCTTGGAATGGAAGTTTTGTTTTATGACTCACATTTGCATTTATTTCTTGGGAAATTATAGTCAAGATGGGTTGGACCACTTTTGGTCACTCAAGTGTTCTCAAATGGAGCTGTGGAGATGAAGAACCTGGGAACTGGAAACAAGTTCAAAATTAATGGTCATCGAGTAAAGAAATATGTGAGAGATGTCATGTCAATCATTTTAATGAAGATGTTGGATTTCAGAATCCATTAAGGAGATCATCTTGCACAGACATTAAATAATGCACTTCTTGGGAGGCAATCCAAGTCTTTCTAAACTTTTCTTATTCTCCTAGTAATTAGATTAGTTTTTTTGTTTGTTTTCTTTCTTATCAAAATAGATTTATTTTAATCTCTCGTGTACTGTGTGTTTTGTAAAAAGAGAAATTTGATTTTGTTAAGCACATAGAAGTTTCAAAGGACTACAAATGATGTTCAAGTGTTAAAACTGTCAGAAATTTTTAGATGTTGCCAAATCAAGTGCAAAAAAGAGGATGAGAGTGCACTTCATTCAAGAAAGCCCTTGAACTTAAACTTCTTTCACATTGAGGATAATGTTTGGTTTAAGTTAGGGGGTATTTAGGGATTTACATTCAGATTTACATTTAGTTCAGTTTTTGAATTTTTTTTTTTCAAATTTAGGTGTATATTTTTAATGAGCTACACTTTCTAATGACTTGGCCAAGGAAATCCTAGAGCAATTGTGCTACAATGATGAAATTGAATAGGAAGGATTCTTTCTTAATGATTAGTAACATATGCCGAGTTTTTTATTACTACTGCAAATGATTTAGAAGGAAGGTTATATGCTACCTTATGATTCAATGATTCTTGTGATAAGTCATTTTCATAACTGATGAAAATTTCTTTGAGCACATTACGTTATGATCATGTGAAGTGTATGTTGATTAGTTGATGATTTTGTACATTTAGTGACTTATTCTGGTTGATATAAGCATGCTAGAACTTGTTTGATTATCCCTCAAGTTGAAATCCTAAATAACATATTTAATTTGAAGGCATTCTTTGATCAATTTGAGCCTTTCAAGCTAACCTACTATATTCACTATCACTAGTGTCTCCTTTTAACCTTAATGAAACAACGGCATATGCAACATATGTGAAAGACCATCATTTGATTTTGTTTCTTTAGCCTCATCATCTAGACCATTTCAGCTTGAAAAACCATACTTGACCTATAAGAGATATATTCTATGTATATGGTTGTTAGAGAGGTATGAGTGAAGAAAAATAAATTAAGTTTGGGGTAATTTAATAGAATAATGCCACAAAGAAGAAGAAAAGGGACAAAGAAAAGGATTAAATTAGGAATCATCTTTTAATTAGGGGGAACACATCTCCATAAACTCAAAAGAAGATAAGTTGGAGGTGTGATAGTAATATAGCCCATAATTGGGGGGATCACATTCCAATGAACTAGAAAGAAAATAAGTTTGGGATGTGATAGTAATACAGCCTATAAAATAAATTAAAAATCCTAAACAAAAGTTAAGAGAGTAAACATTCATGCGCAATTCAGTTATGATCTCTTACTTTGTGAATCCTTACTCTTTTCTTTGTTAGCCAAACCCAAGGCCTCATTACAAGCTTAGCAAAGACCTATTGATATAAGTGAATACCGTTATTTACATTAGTGGAGAGGGATTATGAAAAGAAAGCTTATGAGGTGTTTTATCATGATTATTAGAATCACTGGTTTGAACATTATTGACTGAAAAGTTTGCATGTAGCATGAGATTGACATTATACACACATACACTTTCACTTCATGAAAGGATTGATGAAGAATGAGTTTAATAAGATTACTTGGCAAGTATCTTGAATGATTTTTGAGTTATGTACACATGTGTAATCCTTTCAGCATGTTACAGATTGATTGAGAGAAATTTTCCTGAATGATTCATGAGTTCATATTGCTAATTTGCTAGAGAATGATCAAAAATTAAGTTTTGGATTATTTGATGAGCTTATAATATACCATGTTTAATGACTAAATTCATATATCTTTTAGACCCTCTTTTAAGGTCAATTTAGTGGTTTATAAGCAAATTCTAGTAAATTTCCACTGAACTTGGTTATTACTTGATAAGAGAGTTTTATGTTGATTTATTATGTGTATTTGCAGATAAAAGTGAAAAAGACAAGTTGAAGAAATTGAGTGCCATGGCAATTCAATCAGATGCTGCGGCATTTGAAATGCTTTAGGGTACTTAGCAAATAGATATTTGTATGCCACAACATCAAAATTTGATGCCACAACATCAAAATTTGATGCCACAACATCAGAATAACGAATGCATTACTTTGGTAGTGAGAGAATTCAATACTGCGATAGTATAGTGAATATTAACTTTTGTTCACATTTAACATCATAACCTCAGTCAAAAGTTTTGATCTTAGAAGTGAAGTAAACTTCTGACTAAAGCAAATCCCTTCAACCAATTTGAAGAGTAATGATTGATCTTTAGAACTATAAACTTCTCAAGTGAATATTAATGTTAGAACTTCTGAAACAGTGAATTGAATCTCTAAAGTAGTGAAGTGAAGCTTCTCCAGAACTTCTGTAGTGAAGTATTGATATCAGAAGTGCGAATTTATGAGCAATGAAATATTAACATCAAAACTTTTGAAAAAGTGCAGTATTGATTTCAGAATTTTGGAACCATCAGAAGTGTGACAGAAGTTCTGAAGAGATTCTGATGGGGTTAAAAAGGTTGAACTTAGAATTTTTGAAGCACCTTAACCTTTAGAAGTGTGTTAAAAGTTCTAAAGAGATTTTGATGTGGTTCAAGAGGTCAAACTCAGAATTTCTGAAGTAGCTTAACCTTTAGAACTATGTTCAAAAGCTTGATCGCAAAATTTCTAAAGAGATTCGGAGGTTTGCAGAGGATGATTGAATTTCTGAAAAGATTCTGAGGTTTATAGAAGTGTAATAGAGGTTAACGGAATGGGATTCTGAGGCTTGCAAATGAGGTTCTGAGTGGTTAATCAAGTCATGAGAAGTGCAATAGAGGTTGACGAAATGGGGTTTTGAGGCTCATAGAAGAGGTTTTAAGTGGGTTATGAGAAGTGCAACAGAAGTTGACAAAATTTCTTGAATAGGTGTTAAATGGGTTCTGAATAACATCGGAAGTGCAATAGAGATAGTTCTGAGGTGGTTTCTGATTCTCAGAAGTGTGACATGAATGGGTTCTAAGAAGTGCAACAGAAGTTCTCGAAAGTGCAACAGAGGTAATTCTAAAGTGATTTCTAATGTTCTCAGAACTATGACATAAATGGGTTCTGAAGTTCTTAAAATTGCAATAGAATTTCTAAAGGGGTTAAAATAACTTTTGAGGTGTGATAGAGGTTGTCAGAAGTATGACAAAATTTCTAAAGGAGTCAAATTAACTTTAGAAGTGCAACGGAGATACAGATATTCTAAAGCGGTTCCAAAGCTCAATCTTTAGGAATTCTGAAGCTTCTTTAGAACTTTTGAAGCAGTATAATTTCAATCTTTAGAATTTCTAAAGCAGCTTGACAAGAAAGAAAACTCTTAAGCTTCAGAAGGATTTTTTTAGCAACAATTTTTAGAAGTTTTCAAAGTGATTTAGAGGGATGAAATTGCAAGTTACAACACTAGTTGGTTTAGAAGTTGCAGAATATTAAATTGTTTTGAAGTGCACAAAATGAGTTATTTTTAGAAGCTAATTTGAATGCATTAGATGCTACAAAATTTTAAAGTCAGAAACATATGGATTATGAAGTATTATTGGAAGCTAATTTTTAGGTGCATGTGTTGTAATTTTAACCCACAACGTGCAGCAACTCAGTTATTGTTAGAACTCCTATTTTTATGCATTGCAATGTTTTGGAAGCTATTTTAGTGCGAAATACTGAATTATTATTAGAAGAGGATCTATATGCATAGAGGCATTGCAGTTTTTGAGGAGTTCTACTAAAACACCGCTGCTTGGGTTATTTAAGGACAACCAGGGACAATGTTTGAGACAAAGAGTTGTACGTTAGAAGTAAAAGGAGCGAGAGAAGGATTCTAAGTTTTGTAACATACATATTTTGAAGAGTTTTCTTTATCTTTTTAGCATAAACTAAATTCATTTTTTGGTGACGATGATGTAGCCCTCCTCGACATTCCTTGTTACCTGAGATTGTTGGTTTATCAATTCAATATAATCTTGTTTCATTCATTGTGTTAAATGTAATCATCTAATTTATCTAATTGCCTGATCATCAATTATATGACTTAGCTTGATTATTTTGGAGTACATGTTAAGGTAGACACCATATGCTAAATTATTCTACTTGGTTCATTATATTTCTTCTCCATACATTTTCAACTTCAATTACATTACACGCCATAGGTAATTGGAACGGAAGAAAATACTTGATTAAAACCCTAACGCCTAATGGTAATAATCATAAAGTAGATAGAACAAACCAAAGATACTGAATTGAAACTAACATCTCAACAACACTGAATACCATTGAGTGGCGAAGTCAGATCCCTAGATTCTTACATCCTAAATTCTATTTTACAATACTCAATACCATTGTTTTCTGTTATCTTACATTGCATTTTTATTCACTGTCTAAAATTTATCTTGTTGATTTAAGATTACTTAGTTTGAGAAACTATATATAATTGAATCAATTTGATAGTTCTCTACGGGATCGACCCTTCCTAAGCATACTGTATTGCAATACACTCGTGCAGTTGCGAGGAATTATAATTTGATCATCACTTTGCTATGCATTTTCCAATATTATTATTGAAAATATCATTTAAGATTCCAAAACACTTAAATAATAATCATCTTAATATGTCCTAAACTAGTCATCTTGGAAGCATCGATGAAGATCAATTGTGGCCTTAGTGTTGGCTTTGGATCAGGTCGCTTGCATTTTGTACACACTATAACTTGTCCGCTTCAACCAACGAAGTGAAAAGAGTGCATACATTCCATCTTCAGGTTACTAGGCTCTTAAGAAGCAATCAACGCTTTTGACTTTCTTTCCCTTATTTTTATTATTTTTTTATTTTATTACTCATCATAGAAATTGCACATTGAAAGCCACGTTTCAACTTTTTCTCAATTAATGCAAAGCTAAAATTATCTTGATTGAAATGTTTTTTGGACTGTCTTCATGATGCATGCTTGCTTGATCGTAACCCAGCTACAATCACCATCTGAATACTCTATTAGACCATGGATAGGAAGTCAGCCATGTTTATGTAGTGTGAGAATAATTGTTGGTTGGCCACGTTGCTTGGCAAGATTTTCAACTGTGCAATTAGGTAGCACAACCAGGTGATAGCACATTGCCTATATTTGCACGACCTGGCTGAATTTGCAACGTTAACTGCGTTGTTCATTCGATTTACTTCTTCAGCAGCGCCACCCATTTTGCTTTGCCTTTAATAGCACGACTAAGTAGCAGAGTCAAGCAATATCATTCTAACTACATGACCAACTGCTAGCTTGACTGCATCAGGGAGACGTCTTCATGCTGCTACATTGCCTACGTGATCTAAATTAACCGTGCTTCTTTGATTGAGCAAGCTGCATGATTTCTCTGGCTCTGCTCTTTAATTGTGTGACCTACTGGAAGAGATGCCTTCAGCCGCTCTGCACGTGACCTTTTCTGCAACCCAGCCTTTTTCACTTTGCTTGCGCAATCTGAACAACTCTACATTTCAACCATTTTAAATTTTCTCTTTAACTGTGAGACTTGCGTGCCTTTTGGAGCATGTCATTGACCATACTTCCTCCCTCTGCTCCGTGTACGATTGGATGCTTGCATGTTTAGCGAGTTTCTCTAACTGCGCGACCCAGCCTTCAGAGAAGCTTTTTCAGCAGCAAACTACGGTCTGTGCAACCTGTCAAATGCAGGGGTCTTCGTGAATGAAAACTTCACATGCTATTATAGCTAATTTGTTGTCCACCTCTTATTTGCTACGGGTTTGACCATGAATTGACTTGCAGCAACCAATGACTTTCATAGGTTTATACGTATTCAGCTTTGCTCAATAGTTTCTTTACAACACGCCTATCTAGATTGTGTCCTCTAATATGCAATAATTGACCAAAGAGATTCCCAATAATAGTCATTCTGAGGCATAGGCCTTGGATAGCAAAAAACCATGTGCTTCACTGCAACCTTTTGAATTTAGGTTTGGCTGCATGATGGTTGGTGAATACACTTCATTACAAGAAATTTGATTTTTAGTATCCAAATATTTCATTACAAAAACATTAAATTTCTTTGCTAAAAATTATTTACATCTAAATAAATTCTTTGTAATTTGGTTGCAAATGCTCCTTGGCATATGTGCATTAGTAACCAAATTAATATTTTCTTGTTTATAATTGTTATATGAAAGATACCCTTTTTGGTTGCTTATAATTATTATATGCAAGAAATTTTTTTGTTACTTTTACTCATTATATGCACAGAAATTTTTAGTTGCTTTTAATCATTATATGCAAGACAATTTTTGGTTGCTTTTAATCATTATATGCAATGTAATTTCTGTATAAAATCATTATATGAAAGACAATTTTTAATTGCTTATAATCAAATGCAAGCTAATAGTTTGGCTACTAATAATTATCAAAACACAACATAATAATTTAATTTCCAATAATCAAAATATGCACCAAAATAATTAAATTATATAAATATAATTATATCAAAATTATTTTATTTTAATCAAAATATAATTGGGATACACAATATCAAAACCATAAGAAAATATGAAGGTTAATTTTATTATAAATAATGGCATAGACATATTTACTAAGTGAAGAAAAATGTTTTGTCTAATGAGGAAATCATTTCCTTCCTCTAATACATTTCCCCTACTCACCATCTTCAGCAATACAAGCTCAAGCGGTCATGGGAGTCTCAATCGCCATCTCCCTTGACATTTCCCCGAAGTACCTCACAGCAATCAATTTCTCAGCTTCCTCCCATGGCTCCGGCACCGCTTCTTGGATGTTATGGATGCTCTCCAAGGAAAAATCTTCCCCATTCAGCTTACGAGAAGTGCCCACCTGATGATTGATTCAACATAGATGAGTACATAGATCCTATTCATGAAAACTACAAAATCAATTAAATAGAGAGCTACCTTAATAGTCTGATAGTGGTGAAATTTTAGTTTCGAGTCTACTCATAATAGTGCCTGGTCGTTCCCTCTCTATTAGCTCTCTATTTTTCTCAATTAAAAGAACCTAAGCCAAACTGAATAATTCAAAGAACACATTATGGAAAAGAGGAAAATGGCACCTGTGATAATGGTCATAGTCAAATTCATAGCCAACAGCTTATCTAACAAAGAACAACAGAAAATCAGAATGAGAAACAGAACAAAGCAACCAATAATATCAGAAGATGCAAAAGAACGGTCAAGCCTACCCTTAGACCAGCCATTGTTGTCCCATAATTCTTATAGAGTAGATCACACTATTATGGGATCTTGCTTTCATCCATACCAAGCTCCTCAATCATATAATTTGAAAAAAAAAAACCATATTGGGATGGATTAACACCACAAAAACAAACAAAACCATACAAAGAAAGGCAAAAATGAAAAAAGAACAAAGCCACATGAAGAAAGGCATACATGAAATTCTATTTTGTACCTTCAATATTCTTATGGCATGTAGCTGCAATGCCAAAGCTATAAGGGTAGAAAGTATCATCGAGATCTGAATTTCAATATAAATCACCATTAGATTGTAGAATAAATGAAAATAAACTCGTAAGAGCAAAAGCACTGAATGAGTCTTACCAAAGAGAAGGCACTCGTATTTTGGCCTTTGAACCTGTTGATAGCAGTCTCCATACTCCATTTTGAACTAACAAACTTACAAAGTGAAAAAACCACAAGTTAGAAATAATATAATATGTAAATACCCAGAAGCTAACCAAAGGCACTCTATAGACATCTATTGGTGATCAAAGAGATGAACTGGCCTTAAATAGATGCCCTTAGACATATGATCCAATTTAAAGCAAGCCCAAAATGCTCTACAAAGTTGCTAAATTTGATGCAACTTACATATGGGAGACAGTTATGATCTACGCCAGAAAAACAAAAGTGAAAATGTGTTACCAAGAGCAACATGTACCTCATGAATATGCCAACCAGTGGAAATTTGCTATTTGGACAAAAAAAAATCATGTATATACACAAGTTGTTCAAGCAACTGTAGATCTGCCCACCATCTGACATGTAGGTCTCATCAAGGTTGTAGCCTTCGGATTAGAAGCAACTTTCTTCACTATAAGCATGGTCAGCTCATTCCATAATCACTTTCTAGGTGCAAATGTTCATTCATTAAAGACATACATTCTAGTGTCAATACATGTTACATTGACTGACACACCCCTTCAATAGAATCAGAGAACAATGTGAAGCCTATATTGGCCTAGTGTGCTCTTACCTTAGGTTTAAGATCCTGGTGAACCACACCCTAGAGATGGCAAAATGCAAAAACATTTAGTATCTGGACAATCACAGCCTTTGCATCATCTTTTATGTATTTTCCACCCCTGCAAAAGAAATACAAGAACAACTAGATATAAGCATTCAATGATTGATTATCTTGTGGATTCATCATTTTATGCTTGAATGCAAGGGAAGCATGATGGCAGGATCTACAAAAATAATTAGAAAAAATACCTTGAAAGTATTCAATCTAAGAGGTCCCAGCCTTCACATAACCCGATTCATACAAAAAAAAGGAAACATGAAGTTTCCAAGATTATTAAAATTCCATCCAATTTCTCAAGTTGGATATGCAAGTGAGATCGCAAATGATCATACAATTACTCACATGATGACAAAATGAGTTGAGTAAGAGCAAAACAGCCTGTCAATAATTAGCCTCCTTCATTTTCATGAGATGAAAATAGACAAATCAATACACCACTTCATGTTCCACAATCCACCTTCAATCACATACATTAATCTAATGGATGGCATGCCCTAACATGAGTTGCAAAAAGCTTAAGGAGTTGTATTAGTTAGCCAACAATGTGTAGATTTATTGACAAACAATGTGCAAGACATTCAATCCCTAAAATCCACATAAACAGTGCATGCGTGATCTAGTTATAATTTACGAATAGACACAAACTGCATTTTGTGCCCAATATACAAGTCCATAGACACCATCTGCACAACTTTACATTTACCTATATGAGTTTCGTACCAACAAACAGAGGAAACATGACATGTCCATAAGGGTTATACAAATTGGAGTGAGTCCTATAAAAGCCAGAACAATTCAGAGGAAATTTCCAATAGTTGGTGTAAATCTACATATGATTGACTGTAAGCTTGGAAAAATTCCAAACAAGTCCATTCGCAGGGGTTAAAATCCTATTACTCCCCCTCCCCAACCCCAACAAAAAAAAAAGCCAACTCCAAATTTCATGTTTCTCATTACATTTGTACAAAGATAGACTTTGAGTTTGATATATTGTCCCAGTGATACGTTTATCAAGTAGTTTTCTCTATATAAATAGCATCATCAATTACAGTGAAAGAATTTGCAACAAGTCTTGAATTTCCAAAAACAAACAATATGCTACCATTTGTTAGGTAGAAATTCATTGTAAAATGGCCTTCCTCAATTTTCATGATACCATGCCTACTTGGAAGTGTTAGTCATATTAGCATGCAAAACTTGCTAATCACATTGAATTGCCCCTCATAGAGTAAATCAAGATAGGAAGAGTTGTTTCCCAAGGAACCATTTGCAGCTCTTTACACAATAGTCCATGAATATAAATCGATAAACACCCCAGCGACCTTCTGGAAGGAATGTGTAAACTAAAGAATCATGAGATCTACAAAATCACAAATAGGATTTATAGCTATTACCAATTCTTCCGTTAGCACTTTACAAAACTTGTAAGCAGATTTTGGGCAAAAGAATTTCCACCAGTTAGTCATGATAATGTGGGGATGGCCAATCTTCAATAATGTCATACAAGCTCAAGTTCTCAGAGTGCTATTCTACACCATAGCATAAGAAGAGATGATGCAATCTAGGCATAGAATAAAATAAAAAAGACAATTTACAAATGCTTACTCCATGACTATATACACGTTTTCATGGTCTTCGTATGCATCATAAAATTGAACTAGATTGTTATGTCCTGTCAATGCTCTCAAGATTTTCACCTCTTGTCTGACATCCTCAATGGCAATGGAAATTGTCATATGCCCAAAAGATTAGATAATCATTGGAATGGGGAATAAGTTCCAAATCTAGTAACAATGCTTACATAAATAAGAAATGAGTGATAAACAATGCCAACATTGTTGCATGCTGTTATGGTGGTAGCAATTCCAGAAAAGAAAACATGCACTTATGGTTGATGAACTGAGAAATATACATAACACTGAGAAAAATTTCATTTCCATTCTACTAATCAGGCCAATATAGGCTATAAAATTTATAGCTTTAAGCTTGCAAGTTACAATTACAATGCTACCATTGGACTAACAATTTGATCAAAATGTTAGTTAGAACTAGGCATGGATTTTTTTTCCTGAAAAATGAAAAGTTGGAGACGAAAAAAAAACTGATCAATTTCATCAATCTAGCACTCATGCATGAAAAATACATGCATACAACAACAATCATGATATAAAGCACTTCAGTGTTATAGAATCAAATCATAAAATTCTTAAGAAATAAGCATCCACCTTACTCATCAAGAACTGCATTGGCAAAGATTCAAAATATGGCAGATCCTCTAAGATATTGGCTATTTTGTAACACATGGAAAAAGGGAGGAGGGAAAGGCATCTTCTCTTCAATGGGTTTGCTACACTAAATCTCCATAAAATGCTATTTTTACTTTGCCTTATAGCTATTAGATTTGTCTTAAATAGTTTGAGAGCAAGGGTGGAAATATAGAATCGAAAGGACCAACCAGGTGCAAGAAGGAAGCATCTTTGAAAAGAATTTTCTTGGTTATAATGCAATAATTGTTTGGTAAGATGACTATCCAAATGCTTGCGTAGAATGAGGCATCCTAAAGTGATATTTGCCATTGAAAGATCTTTTTCCGGGAAGAGTCTACCTGTCTGTCCTAAAGTGATATTTGCTATTGAAAGATCTTTTTCCTAGAAGAGTCTACCTATCTAAAGTCACTAAAGATATCCAAGATCCTTACAGAATGTCCACCCAATCATTTTCCATAGTAAACAGAATGTCCTCTGGGTCATTTTTCCATAGTCTATTTTTTTAATGGAATTTGGTGTACTTCAAAAGACATTAAAGCAAATAAGATAACTACTAAAATTCCAAAGATTGAATCAAAAGTTTTCATTTTTTAGAGATTTAATTAGTGCCACTTGATCGAAAACAAGCCATGAGTAATAAGGCATTTTCATACTTTGCCAAATGACCACATTGTCTACAAGATCACCCTTTCCAGAGTTTCAATATAGGGATTCTTAAATACAATAACCAGAAGAAAAAATAAGAATCAAATAAAGGAACTGCCAACTATTTGATGATCTCCTAATTTTCCTAATCAATGGAACATATGACTCATTAACTACTTACGAAAAAGTACAAACATTCAAATGGATTCATGAATTCTTCCATTCAGAATGTAAACAAAAAATGAACCCGATGAATTTTTACCAAAGTTTACATTAATTTAAATTTGCAAAATATGAAAACAAAGTGAGCATATCGATTTTTTCATTTGTCATGAAAATAGCCCTGTGTTTGTGATGGCCAAGTAGTATTTTCCATGTATATATACAATGAATAGTATTATCCTTGAATCTCTAGCCATTATAAATAACTAAACTAGATGTAAGCCATGGGCATGGCCAACATGTGCAAGCATGAAACATGCCATCATTGTAGGAGGTTAAATCATTAGGCAATTGTTGTTGTTGTGGAGTTCAACAAAGTGACTATTGGTGCCTCGCAATTCCTATAGTTATAGAATTAACAAGGTGCGTTTAGACAATAACATTCCAAAAGATTATGTCAGTTCCATGGGTAATTGGGCCCTAACAATGTACAAAAAGCACGATTTTCAGACGATTTTCCGCACATTTAGGCCAGAATGATAAAAATCCTTTCATAACAACTATTTGTTGATCCAGAGTTGTTGCAATAGTTCTTAATTACAAGGAAACTGCAGTTCTTCCAGCCTCTCAAAAACTACCTAAAATTGTTAAAAAGCATCACAACGGCCTCAAAGTTGGACATAGGGACTCACCTTGGGCTCCCACGATGGTTATCATATCCTCCATCCTCCCATCGGGACCTATTCATAAGGGGCAGCGGGGATTAATGAGGGGGAGAATGGGGCCAATCTTGGTGTTTGTACAGAGGAGCGTTGCTGCTAAGCCTACGCTTGTAATCCTGGTCTCTGTCCCTCTTATGGTAGTCTCTGCTATGGTGATTAGGCACGCGATCATCCCTCTCATCATGGCGCTCTCGAGAGTCCCGGTCCCTCTGATGAGGTGAAAGAGGCAGAGATCCATAGAAGGACCTTTCATGGCCTTTGGACTACTAGTCGCGACGTCGGCCAAGGGATTATACGGGCATGTCCATGGCCTCCACCATAGAAAAAAGAGAAATTAACTTATTTCTAGGGTTGTAAGGAGAAGGAGAATGAGATTTACTGGGTGAGAAGGAGTAGGATTTTGCAGGAAGAAGAAGATGAGGCTTGTATTGAGTTTTTATTTCTTCGGGTCGAAACCATGGGCTGCCTGCACTTCATACATACATGTGTATATGCGGGTCTTCGGCATAAAAGGGTAAAATCGAGTGGACATTACGGGTGCAGATGGATCGGGTTGACTCAGGTTGAGCCAAATGCAACCCTAAACCAATGTGTATACGCAGGTCGTCAATACGAAAGGTAGAATCGAGCGGACATTATGGGTGTAGATGGATCAGGTTGGCTCGGGTTGAGCCAAATCCAACCGTAAACTAATTTGTAGCTCAAGGTAGCTAAAACTTTTGGGCAACTATTTTCGGTATGGAAATGTTACTTTCCTTGCAAAACATAAAATATTTTGCAACTAATTGAAGGGGGCTGCTAATGATGTATTTTAAGCAAAAAAATTATTTTTATTACTAATTATGATCGCCACAAATGCAATCCTAGACACTAAATTATAGTGACAAATAATTATAATTTAAATAATGATTTTAAAATAAAAAAATAAAAAAATGTAATAATACTTATTTCTAAAAAATATGTTATTTCTTTAAGGTATGAGTAAATAATAATTTTATATTATACTTTAAGATAAAAAAAATTTAGATTACATAAAATCAATAAAAGATAATAACCTCATAAAAAAATATTGCAAAACCTATATTTAATTGCATAAGATATTAACTTTTTTTAACAAAAAATTGGTTGAATAAAGTGTATTCATCTAATTTTTGACAACCATTATTTATAAAAATATTTTATTTAATTGTTAAAAATTTGTGGCAATAATTTTTTATAACAAAATACTAGATTGGTTGCAAAAAATTTAATGCTTTACGATAAAATTGAAGTCCTTGCCTATGATAAGGACTTTAATTTTATAATTTAAATCATATTTTAAAAATTAATAAAATAAAAAATAATTTAATAATATCTATTGTCTAAAAAATATGTTATTTCTTTAAGGTGTGAGTAAATAAAAATTTTATATTATATTTTAAGATACCATATAATTTTATACAATAAAAATTTAGACTACATAAAATCTATAAAAGATAATAACCTAATAAAATATTATTACAAAAGCTATATTTTTAAAATTGATCCAATATAAATTTTGATTGCATGAGAAATTAACTTTTTCAATAAAAAATTAGTAAAATAAAGTGTGTTCATCCAATTTTAGCAACCATTATTTACAAGAAAATTTTATTTAGTTGTTAAAACTTTTTGGCAATAAATTCTTATAACAAAATACTAGCTCGGTTGCAAAAACTTTAATACTTGGCAACAAAATCGATATTCTTACTTATGATAAATTTTTAGCAAGAAAATTATTTTTGGTTGTTAATTTTGGTTGCTTAAAATCAATTTTGTTGTAGTGCTTTATGGGTTTCATGGCATTGTATTGTTTGATTTTCATCACCACAACAAATAGAATAATATTCCTAATTATTTTAAATGGCATTATATATCTATAAGAATTTTCTATGCAAATTGTCAACCTGAATTGTTAATCTATTTTTAATTCAATTTTAATTTGGACTTTACAAACTTGGTTTAGTTTGGGTTGAAGTTTTAAAAAAAAAGTTATAGTTAGGTCTAGATTGAGATTTTAAAAAATAGATTATAGTTTGGTTTAGGCTGATATATTTTAGTTTGGGTTTGGATTATGTTGACTGTAACCCAATCCCAATCGGAGCTGACCCTAGTGGCACCCGTAGCTATGGTAGAATGGAAACGAACATCGAAGATTTTCTAGCTCAAAATTTGTTTAAGTTCAGACAACCTGGTCATCTGAAGTTGTGAGAGTTAGGAAAGAGAAGCGCCTCATGCGGTGCAACTAGCTAGATAGCATTACTTCCTTTTTCATGCCATTGTCTTGGTGGTGCTTGTAAGAGATAGGTGGTCTATTTCCAACAGGTTGAGGTGGTTGGTCAACGTCATTCAAGAGCATCCGATCCTTCCAGGGAAAGGACTCTGACTAAGTATATTGACCTTTTCTACCCACGTATGCAAGAAAAATTGCCCAAGGCCCATCACATGTATCAAAGCCATCCACCTAAAGAGAAAAATCAAACCTAGGTAGTTTTCAGTGATCGAGAGGAATATTGATTTGACTAAAAGTTCGCAGCAAGTGGTTGGGCCAATGAGGTTGGTAATCTGAGGCATATTTATTTATTAATGAAACATCTCTAGCGTCAAATGACATCAGGAAGTGGAAGATTTTTCAGTTGAATATGGACTGCCTATCTATTCATTCTATACGATCATCGCATCCCTACAAAATATGGAAACAAATCTATGAGCACGAGATCGCAGACCACCATTTCAGTGCACCTGCCAGTGATGTTGATGTGACCAAGAAGGTTCACAACAACAGCATTCGAGTGCTGATTTTGTCTTTCGGGTACAATGTGGAAATGGAATAGGAAAGAAGAAAAATAAAGAGGAAAGATACAAAAAGGAAAAGGCAATTTCCGGGATTTGAGTGGTTGATCCTTCAAGTGAAAATGACAGATTATAGTTTTGTTGGGTAAAAATAGGCCCCATTCTTCAATGATGTTGACTTCTGTTCTGGGGGCATGTTTTCTCTGAATTATCAAACGTCTTGGCCTCCATGGCGTTTTTAACCCACCCTGTCCCTGGAGATTCGATTCGAAAATAGACAAAGCAGATCAAGATGAAATCCCAAAAGGTTGGAAGGCGATTTCTAACACGTGATTGTGTTGAATCATCTTACCATCCGGATGCAGTTGGTTGGGTCAACCTACCGACTCACGTGTACAAGACGATGTTTTGTGACGTCACGGATCTCTGTGCCCATGTACAGCGAGTCAGAGATGGAAATGCCTGCACTTTTCGTTTGGCTTGGCACGTATCACAATTAGATGAAACTAGCATCTTTTAATTTTGCACCTTAAACAGTTTTATCTGTCATAAATTTATCTGAGATGGATTATACACATCTATGCCTATGGACAACGAGAAATTTCTCGCTTCCATGGCAAATAGTGGCAATAAAAATGGGCAAATGTGGCCTGAATATTTTCTTGTTGAGTCTAATTTCTGATTTTTTGAAGCAAGATTAGAATTATCCCAACCTCCATTAACCTGCTTCTTATATATTCAATTGCACCCTTGTCGAATTGGAATCAAGGTAGAGTACCCTGAAAGAAAAGCACAAGGAATGGAGCTAGCTATGGGGCTGGTGAATTTTAAGTTGGATGTTTCAAGACCCAAATCAAACAAGACTAGGTGAGGATCATATCCAATCCATGTGCATAACATTTGTGCATGAACATCTTCGGGCTTATTCAGATGCAGCGGGTCAGATGCATTACGGCTCTGAAAAGAACTTGGGATCAATTACTTGAAAAGGCCAGCTAAGTGGACAAAGTCCCAAAAATCGAGTTGTTGGAAGGACAACAGGGATCACGTAACACAAAAGTCAGCCATATATAGTCGTCGGAAGTATGAGGTTGTTATTTTGGAGCAGGGAAGTTCAGATCATTGGGTATCCTTCAAGAGACCTTTTTTGAAAGCACTCACGGTTCCTTTTTTTCTCATAATAATAAGAAGAAAAGCATCTATTAGGTTATTGAAATAGTAATTGTAGTAAACACTGCAAAAATGGGGTCCGATTGCTTGTCAACGGTATTTGCATGCACGTGCAAAATGACTCACATATGCCTCCACCTACGCAATAAGGGCCCCGTTAGAGAGCAGTATCACGTTCATCCGTCACTTGCAAAGAAGTTCAATGGAATTGGATGGGCAAAAGGGCATTAGCGCCAACGGCAGCTTTCAAAATAAGGTGTGAGCCAGCCGGCAACTAGGCCCCGGCTTGCTTGCTTGAAGATCCCTTTTTGTTATTACCAAGAAATCCGACTGGCAACTCCCAAAACGAACCATCACTTCTAGGAATCCATTAGTGTATGCTTCCCTCAACCAGATCTGATCCATTTCCTCGACCAGTCCGAGTTAGATCCATTTTAACAGAAATAATAAATAGTAAATACTTGAACAGCTCGGCCAGGTAGAACTCAACATTTTCAGTGGTTATGAGCTCCATATTGGCCAAAATTTCATTTTCTAAATTGATATCTTCTAAGCCGAACTTACCTACCCAAACTTCGTGAAACATCGGAGCCCAATTAATCTCAATCACAGACAGAATTTAAAAAATAAATAAATATGGGTGTCAGAGTTCAGCAGGAGCATGGTCCATATCCAAGTTGCGGTCACGTCTGAATGCATGGTCCATGTACTAAGTTGCGGTGAGGTAGAAAATCATGTCCCTTCCCAGCTGTGTACACAATAATGCTAGGCGGAGGAAGAGATAAGTAGATGTAGCCACTTGATAATAGCCATGTAATTTTTTGGCCTTATCCTAGCAATCCATATTCTAGAAAGGTATCACAGGCCCAGAAATTTACCATCCCTCAAAATTACATAGTATTTCAAGCTCTCCTTTCTTGGGTTCTTGTCGGCTCCTTTATAGGCCCTGCACAGCTGTCATTCTCGGCCCACAATGTTTTTCAGGCTACTCTTCGCACTGGCTGTGCTTAGCCCACGAGCTCTACCAATTCAGGCCCATGCTTCGCACGTCATGCAAAAGTGAAAAGATGAAGCCGCTACTAGCATACAACCAACAGCTGAGTTAGTATAAACGGCGAATGTGGATCCACTAGGAATGGGTTGATGCAGACGTGGACTATGCCCACATCGTTAGTCCCTTGTTACCCCTTAGAGCTGTTGATTCCCAAAGTATGGCATAATCCAAGAGGGAATGAATGAATTAAGTATATAAAAATTCATTGCTTAACCCCTTATTAGACCATTTTCCTCTTTTATGATTACGTGTGGTGCATTATAGGATAAATAATGAAAACAGTAAAGTACATAAAAGATAAAACAAGCAAACAAACACATATACATACAACACAATTTTTATAGTGGTTCGGAAACCTCATTTCTACATCCACTCTTTCAAGCATGCACACTCATTATGCCTTGGTTTCCACTATATCCCATATAATGAAAATAGTCAGTCTAGTTCTAGGGGACTTAAGAAATGTTTCCAACACTCTTTTGGATTCCAGCTCCAGAGGGCATAAACATAGTACTCCCAACACTCTTCTGGTTTCATGAGTTCACTAGGAAACTCACTAGTTTCGAAGATCATCAGTGCAGGATTATATAGCAGTACAGTGTGCATGAGCAAGGGTCAATTCCATAGAGAATGACAAACTGATTTAATTAAATTAAGTTACTAACTAAAACTAACTTTAAAAAGATGGATTGTTGGATTGAAATAATAAGAATAATAAACTAAAAAGATAATCATAAATCTACTGCTATAAAATATATAGGATAGTTTGCAAGTGACAAAGGTCTAAGATTCAGATTTCACTACTTAATTACTCCTCTTACTATTTGGATATTGGATTCAATGCTTGCTTGGGTTCGTTCTTTCTATGATATGATTATTACCGTTTGGTGTGCGAGTTTAAATAAAGCACTTCCACTTATTCCAATTACCTATGGTGTGTAGTATAATTGAGGTAAAAACCCATTATGATCAAGAACTATGAACCAAGTAGAATGATTGTACGTTAAATGTGCGCCTTACCCTTTTACTATTCTCATTCAAGGAAGCTCATAGTTGTGCATTAGGTGTGCGCCTTAACCATGCATAAACAATCAATAAGATTTATGAAACTGGTGATCAAGTAATCACACAAATCAAAAGATTGAAATAAAACCTATGAATAAAAATACAAACTTACATTAAATAATAAATAATCCAAATGATAAGGTTCATAAAAAAGGTTTACATCTTCACCTTAGAAAGAAGGAATTAGTTTATGAAGAAAATAAAAGATACTCCCTTCATGAAGAACATCATATTGCAAATCGCCTTCTTGAATCACCTTTGCTCTCCTTGAATCCTCCTTAATTGCTCCACAAAATCTCTTAAGAGTAGCCTCCAAGAAACCCTAGACTCTCTCTTCGAAGTTCTCTCCAAAGAATCCCCTCATAATAGCCCAAAAACTTCCCAAAAAATAACTAAAATAGGAAATTTATGTAACTAAAATGTAATTCAACAGATTTTGGACAAAATCCGGCACCGTCGGTGCCCGGTGGGCGATGGAGTTGCTAGGTGCAATTTCGGTTTGTTGTCCATAGGAGACACTTCAACTGTTTTGACTATAAATTCCTTGTATGAACTTGTAATCACATGATTCATTTTGAATTGGTCAGATAATCTCAAGATCTTTAACTTTTGTATTGATCACTTGAGCTAAATACTCCTGTAAATATACCAAAAAGTGCCTCAAAGTGGTGCCAGTGGTGCCAACTTGCTGTCCACCAAGAGAGGTGTTCACTATTTCATCCATAACTTCCTCATAAGATATCTAAATTACATGACTCTTGATTGGTTGGAAATAAAACTTCAAGGGCTTTAACTTTGATGTTGACCACTTGTCCTACATCAGTCTACATTTGTACCATAAATTGAATCAAAGTGGTGCTACTTCACATTCAACTTCTTTTTGACATGATGTGTTACCTGAAAAACCAAATAACTTCATTTAGTATAATATTTCATCAAATGTAGTTATGAACCACTAAAATAATATCAAATAAAGTTACATAACATATAAATTTAAGTATTAAAATATGGTATATTATGAGCTCATCAAATACCCCCAAACTTAGCTTTGGCTCGTCCTTGAGCAAAATAAAAATATGAATTTATGAATTGATTAGGAAAATCTCTCTTGAATAATCAAACACATGCCAGACATATTTGCTTACTTATAAAATACCCCCAAACTTATCTTTTAATCATCCTCAAGCAAAATAGCAACCAAAACTAATGAATCAAGTAAGACAATCTCTCTCAAACAATCAGTATTATGCTAGAAACATTACCCTTTGACACATAATTCAAAAATCATTTAAGATACTTACCAAGTAATCTTATGAAACTTATGCTTCATCAATCTTTTCATGAAGTGAAACTGTGTGTGTGTGTGTATAGTGTTAATCTCTTGCTACATGCATGCTTGTCAGTTAATAATGTGTGAACTAATAATTCTCATGATTTTCACAAACACATCATATGCTTGCTTTTCATAATCCCTCTCCACTAATGTGGACAACTATGTTTACTTGGATCAAGAGGTCTTTGTTTAGCTTATAATGGGGCCTTGGGTTTAGCTAACAAAGAAAGAAAAACAAGATTCACAAAGTCAGAGATCATAACTGAATTGCATATGAATGTTCACCCTTTTATCTTTTTGTTTGGGGTTTTCTCTACTTTATTATTATTATTATGAGCTTTATTACTATCACACCCCAAAACTTATTTTCTATCAATTTTATTGGGATGTGATCCCCCCAATTAAAAAACTCTTTCCATATTTTTTCTTTTGTCCATTTTCTTCTTCCTTATTAGGGCATACTTCTTTTTAACAACCCCAAACTTATTTCTTTTTGCTTCATTCATACCTATCAAACAACTGTGAGCAAAGAATATATCTCTTAATAGGTAAAACATCATTTTTCAAGCTAAATAGGTTTTGATGATGATGTTAAAGAAATAAAAGTTGAATGATAGTCTTTCATATGCTTTGCACATGTCATTCTTTCATTAAGGCTCAATGGGGACACTTGTGATATGAATATACTAGGTTAGCTTGAAATGCTCAAACTGATTAAAGAATGCCTAGATCACTTTCAAGTAAACATGCTATCTAGGATTTCACCTTGAGGGATACTCAAACAAGTTGTAACATGCTTGTGTCAATCAAAATATATCACTAAATTCATAACACTATCAACTCATCAACATACACTTTACATGATCATGACATAATGTGCTCAAAAAATTTTCATCAGTCATGAAAAAGAAGGACTTATCATAAGAATCATTGAATTACAAGATGGTGCCTATCCTTCCTTCTCAATCATGTGCAATGGCAATCAAAAACTCAACATATGTTACTAATCATTAAGAGAAAATCATCATTCTAACCAATTCAATTTCAGCATGTTAGCACAAATGCTCTTGAATTTTCTTAGATAAGTTTTCAAAAGTGCAACTCATCAAAATTATACCTATTTTTGAAAATTTTACCCAAAACTAAATGCACTGAATGCAATGCAAAACACCCCCCAACTTAAACTTTACTTTGTCCTTAATGTGAAATAATGAAAGAAGTTTAAGATCAAGGGCATCCCTGAATGAAGTGCATTCCCATTCTCTTCTTCTTGAGGTAGCTTGGCATCATCAATTTTAGCACTTGGAAGAGCATTTGCAATCCTAAAAAATTAGACTTCCTCCTTCTATAAAACACACAAAACTAGAAATTAAAAATAATCTATCCTAACAGTAAAGAAAATAAGCAAACACTAAGCTAAATGATAAGAAAATAAAGAGAATTTAGAAAAAGATTGGGTTGCCTCCTAAGAAGTGCTTAATTTAAAGTCTCAGCCCAACTATGGCATTCTATCTTTGAATTAAAATTTGGCTTTTCTCTACACTGGTTCTTTGAAATTTGGTAGTGGCTTGGAAAATGATAATGCTCCCAAAATATTGTTGAATGATGCAACATCTTCAAATTCATCTCCTTCAACTTGTGCTACTTCAACTATGTTTAGGGGCTCTCTTAAAAACTCTTTATAGCTTCCATCCACTCCCTCTAACTTGGGGCCATTCTTGTTCTCATAGGACAACTCTATCTCCTTGAAAATATCAAACTTCATAATATGATCTTGAACTTGCATTGGCTTTTCCTATTCAATTCCTTCAAAAGATGAAGAAATAATTACTGGAAAGAATGAATCATCGCCTACAGATGCATACCTTAAAGATGAGGCAATTACTCTAGTTTAGATTTTTCTTCGATCTCCTCCTTTTCTGAGCCTTCATTAAGATTTCTAATCAGCCCACTAAAATTTTCATGTGGGAAAACATCTGAAGCCAGAATTTGCTCATTACCATGGCAAGGTTTTTCAACAACTTTGTTCTGCAATATACGCCCAAAAAATGGGATATGTGGATCATGAGGTGGAGGTGGCTTGTAGTTGAGTGGAGGATTAAGAATTGGGAACACAACTCTCCTAGCAGGCACCTCCTCCTCATCATCTGCAAAAATATCTCACATCACTAACTTTATCAGATATTACCTTACTAGCTCCATTTGTTGTGATTGCTTTCACTTGCTCAGCTCAGGTTGACTTGATAGCTTTCTATATGTGTTACTCTACACAGCCTCTATAATTTACTCCAATTGAAACTCTATCTTTTTCGTAGTTGTCTCTATGTTATCAAAACTTGATTCAATATTTTGGAACCCTATTTCAGCATTTTGGGACAAAGTTTGGGTTGCCTAAATAAAACTTTGCAATGTCTCTTCTAGAGTAGGCTTCTTTGGTCAAAAACAAGTCCCAGCTTGAATCTAATTATGATCAATGTTCCATGAAAAATTGGAATGACTACTCTAACCATGATATGGATCATCATAGAATGGTTGGTTGTAGAAATTCTTCGCAATGGCTTGTCTTGAGAATTCTACAAAACTCAAGTGCCACCTCCTCTCCATCTGCTTAGCAAGCTCTGACTTAAGTCCTTCAAAGTGTTCTCCCTCAATACTTTTTCTTATATTCATAGCTTAGAAAAAACTAAAGAAAGAAGAAATCAAAAACCTTATATACAATTATTTATAAAAATAAAAAGAAAAATTGTAACTAAACCTAATTAAATCAATTTAGAACCATTCCTCGGTAAGTGCACGATTGTATAGCAGTATAATGTGTGTGAGCAAGGGTCGATCCTATAGGGAATGATAAATTAATTTAATTAAATTAAGTTACTGACTAAAACTAACTTTAAAAAGATAGATTATTGGTTTGAACTAATAATAATAATAAACTAAAAAGATAATTTGAAATTTAGGATTATAGAATGATATAGGATAGATTGTAAGTCACAAAGATCTAGGGTTCAAATTTCACCACTTAATGACTCCTCTTGCTATTTGGATATTGGATTCAATACTTGCTTGGGTTTATTCTTTCTATGATATGATTATTGCCGTTTGGTGTGTGTGTTTAAATTAAGCACTTCCACTCATTCCAATTACCTATGGTGTGTAATATAATTGAGGTGAAAACCCATTACGATCAAGAACTATGAACCAAGTAGAATGGTCATATATCAGGTGTGCACCTTACCCTTCTACTCTTCTTATCCAAGGAAGCTCATGGTTGTGAATTAGGTGTGGGCCTTACCCTTCTACTCTTCTTATCCAAGAAAGCTCATGGTTGTGAGTCAGGTGTGTGCCTTAACCATGCATAGACAATTAATAAGATTTATGAAACTAGTGATCAAGCAATCACACAAATCAAAAGACTAAAATAAAAACCATGAATAAAAACACAAACTTGCATTAAATAATCAATAATACAAATAACAAGATTCATCAAAAAGGGCTACATCTTCACCTTAGAAAGAAGGAATTAGTTCATGAAGAAAATAAAAAATACTCCCTTCATGAAGAATATCGTATTGCAAATCACTTTCTTGAATCACATTTGCTCTCCTTGAATCCTCCTCCATTGCTCCACAAAATATCCTAAGAATAGCTTCCTAGAAATTATAGACTCTCTCTTCAAAGTTCTCTCCAAATAATCCGGTGCCATCGGGGCCAATTGAGCGTTGCCGGCGCCACTTGCTGTTTGGTAGGCAATGGAGTTGCTAGGTGCATTTTCGGTTTGCTGTCCATAGGAGACACTTTGACTGTTTTGACTATAATATCCTCATATGAATTTAAAATCATAAGATTTTTTTTAATTATCATATAACTTCAAGATCTACAACTTTCATGATCACTTGAGCTGAGTACTCTTGTAAATATACCGAAAAGTGCCTCAAAGTGGAGTTAGTGGTGCCAACTTGCTGTCCACTTGGAGAGGTATTCACTATTTCATCCACAAATTCTTCATAAGATCTCTAAATTATATTATTCTTGATTTTTTGGAATAATAACTTCAAGGGCTTGAACTTTGATGTTGACTACTTATCCTATATCAGTCTACATTGGTACTAGAAATGGAATCAATGTGGTACTACTTCACATTCAACTTCGTTTTGGCATGATGTGTTACCTTAAAAACCAAATAACTTCATTAATTGTAATATTTCATCAAATGTAGTTATGAACCACTAAAATAATGTAAATTTAGGTATTAAAATATGGTATATTATGAGCTTATCAAATACCAACAAACTTGATGGTTTTCTATAGCGCACCAACAACTCTCTAGTTTTCAAATTAACCAAAAAACTGATACTTTACAAAGTGTTACAATAAAGCACAGAAGAAAATATGATCTTTTATAGCTCTAACAACATAGATAGATCTTGTCAAAATGTAAATTCAATGTCCATAAAAGTATGTAGATAAAAGCTCGTAAAAGATAGATGACGGTTTAAGCTCTTGGCTATGGGTGGAAGGATTTGCACAAGATTAAGCATATCTAAAAAGTATTCTTTTACCACCTTTGAATCATCTCATCTCTTCCCCTTAAATAGCTCTCTTGAAAACTTTACCATTGGAGGAATATGATCTTCATTGAATGCAGAGACGAAAGTAAATGAGCAGAAAATAAATGTGGAAGACTGTTCTGATAATCTCCCATTTGAAAACGTCATCTTCTAATTAATTCCCATATGCTTAGAGTCATTCTATAGTGCCAACCTTAACATAGATGAAGGTGGATAGATGGTTCAGACAATTGAGGAATGAGGAGATGCTGCAACTTTGACTTGATTCACAGTTTTGGAAAGAAAATAATAAATTTTGACAGATTTAGCTCCTCCACTTTGATTGGTGCTTTATTGAATTTGTTTGAAGTAAGTATTAGATGAAGTGTCTTTCCAGCTGGATAGACTCTCTTCATCTTCTACTTTATCCATAGTTGATTCCAGACGAAGTTGGGCTTCTTCATTTTTAGACAGATGTGTTTTCCTTTCTAAACTTCTTCTTCCACCAACTGCCTTTTCATTATTTTTTGAGATTTTGAGTAGAGTATTCAGATTGACATTTTTGAGCATATATTGAAATCTTTATAACTTAAACTATCTAAAATATGGTAGATGATTAGAATAAATATCTATAGTCTTACACTTGGAGAATTGAATGAGTTCTTGATGTTTGATTCTTGTTTAGCACTTAGAATCTTTAAGCATTTTGTTCTCCTTCAATAGGTTATCTGTTTTTACCATCTAGAAAGGTAGAAAGGTTGTGGACTACTTGGAAGAATATTATTATAAAATTCAGCTATTGTAGAGTGTTGAATTTCTGATATTTGAAAATAATAAATTTTCATTGTAGCAAGTTACTGTAGCAGATCACTATAGCACCACTTCGTCTGAAGTAATTAGTAGATGAATTGGCTAGCTTTGTTTGTTGGTTCCTTTAGCAGAGTCATTGTAAAGGATTTACTATAGCAGATCATTATAGCATCGCTTTGCTTTGTCTATTACTTCGTCTATTGATGAAGCTTTGTCTAGAGCAATGTAGCAAGTTACTGTAGCAGTTACTATAGTACCACACTACTTTATCTGTTATTTTTTTATGTTGGCCTGAAGCTTTGCCTATTGCACTATAGTAGGGGTACTATACCAGGTTACTTTAGTAATTTGTCTACTGCTTCATCTGATGTTTCTGCTTTGTCTGCTATTTTATCTAATGGTTACTATACCAGATTACTGTAGCAATTCCACTTCGTCTATCACTGTAGATAATTCCACTTAGCCTGTCACTTCCATTTTGTTTAGCACTATAGAAACATTATAAAATTTTACTGTAGTAAATGTACTATAGCAAAATTACTGTAACAACGCACCTGTACTTGGAAATTTTTGCACTTTTGCCACATTGTTAGCTTGATATTTTTCATTATATTTTCAATCACAATATAATTATCCATATCAAATTTGCATAAGTTGTAAGGCATGGATATGTACTTTAAATCATAATTTTGTATCTATAAGTTCATTTAGGCATTCATTCTTTTTCATTCAAGAAGATATCTTTTTAAGACACTTTTAACATATGATCCATGGCATGATAAATAAGGTTGAAAATAATATGGATTAATATGATTTCCTTTCTAGACTTATATCAAGATGTATGTGTTTTCATAAATGATATTCCAATAGAGTAGACATATTCCAAGCATATCTTTTTATATTTCAAGCTTTTCATACTAGAAGTATCATTAGCATAAATCAAGTCTTAAGACAAGTTTTGTTGTCATTAAAATCATATAATAATCTCAACATTCTCTCCCTTTTTGATGATGACAAAACTCGAAGACTTGTGATATTTAAAGGTCATGCTAATAAGCCAATAACAAAATCTCCCTATTAAATTGAAATGTATAATCCTATGGAGTTTGATAAAGACAGGTCATGTATAATTTTATTCTTCTCTTAGATGCAAGTCATGAGAAGCATTCTTCCTTATACCATCTATCATCTCAGTTTCTTAAACAAGTCTTTCTACAATTTTCTCTCTCCTTTTGTTAGTATAAAAAAGGTGTATGAAATTGTAATATCTGTGATGTTTGAAATATGAAAATGGTAGAGTTTACTATATGAATTTGATAAAATTCACTATTTTGAACTTTACATAAAGTTAATGAGAAGAAAAAGAACTTAAATGGTGAATTTGGGAAAAAGCGTAATTATGATCAATAGGAATGGCCTAAAATGGTCATCATATGTATTATAACATGTGTGAAATATTGGATTGAGCATTGAATGTGATTTGAAATGAAAGTGGCATAGAGAGTCATTTATAGCAAAAAATTCGGTTAAAAAGAACTGAATTAGTGATTTTTGGAAATTGATCTCAAACGAAATAGTGAATAGCATGAACATGTTCCATTTTATATGTATGAGGTGTGTGAAGTGATTGTTTTGATACTTAAATTAGTTTTTGTGAATTGGGACCATTAATAATTTTTATAAGTAAGAGTTTTGAAATTGGATAGCTCATTGTAATGAATGGGCGATTATTTGAGTTTGGGGGTAAGATTTAATCTCTTAAATAAGAAAATTAAGATGATTATGCATGGGATTAATGGAAAATGAAATGATTGAAATTTTAGTGATGATAGATGAGAGAAAAATGGAAAATTTGGAAGAAAACTAAGGAGCACAAGTGTGTATTATAAAAATGCTAAATTTGAAAAGTGAGTTAATTGTGATTGATGTTTGACATGGATAATGGAATAATTAGAAACTTTATTTAACATAGAAGTTGTATATCATGAAATTATATATCTAGTGGGAGATAATCACTTAATTCTAATATCATATGAAAAAGTTATTACTAATACACTAAAACTGTTCCAAATGACTAAAAAATAGTAAGTTAAAGGTTATGGGTCAAATTTATTGGACTTTGGACATATTTGTGGCATGATTTTGAAAGAGTTATTAACATAACAATTGTATCCCATGAAGTTATCTTTCTAATGCCTTAAAAATTAGGTTATTTGGATATTATATGTGAAAGTTAGGTTCAAAATAGTAACACTATGTTAGATAGAAAGAACTTGCCACGGCAAGGCTTTTCTTTGTTGCGGCAAGCTCCTAGAAAACATGTTTTTTGGCATCTAGCGAGAGCTTGCCACGGCAAGAATTTTTCTTGCCATAGCAAGGTCATTTTCTACTATGGCAAGGTGGTTTTTTGCCGTGGCAAGACCTCTAAAATCCCATTTTTTGGCCATCCAGCGAGATCTTATAGCAGCAAGGATTCTATAGCACATCGGAGTACCTAGAAAATTTAATTTTTTAAGCTCAAAACCCCTCCCATTTTTCATTTATTTTATCTCATTTTTTCCTCTTTCTACTCTAGCTTTGGAACCCATCTTATTTAGCCCAAATTCATGCCATTTGAACTTGGGAAATTCATGCCATCTTTTTTTAGGTAGATTATCACTTAAGCATGCCTCCTAGCTTGGGGTTTTGAGATTTGGATGATGGGAAATGGAGGCAGTGCCAATTTCTTGCAAGTAGAAGGAGCTAATGGTAGCTTTGGATGCGGATTCTCATTTATGGATGTAAGACACACCTAGATTCCATGGTAAATCAATTCTATTAATTGAATTTGTGAATTTTTGTTAGCTAGGGTTTTGTAAATTTTGTAAATAGTGATTTTGGAGGAAAATTTCATGGTGTATGTTGTATTAAACATAGGGGAATTATTTAACAAGTAATTTTAGTGATTTAAACATAAGAATTCATGAATTTAGCCTTGCTAGGGTTTCTTATATTTTGTGAACAGTAACTTTTGGGGGAATTTGGATATGGTTTGATGTGTGAATCACGAGGAAGATAATTAATTGGTTAATTGTAGTGTTTTCGACATGCTTTAGATGTGAGAAAATCGAATTATGTTATGATCCATGAAGAAAATAGTAATCAAAGTGAATAATAAATTAGGAATTTCATATATAATGACATTACGTAGTGGTTGGAATAGATTAGTCTAAGGACCTAGAAATTTCAAAAATGTAAATTTTGACTATTATAAAGTTTCGATAATTTTTCCAGTGCGACATACTGTAAAATTGAATTTTGAGGAATTTTATTACCAAAAAATTATAAAAATTGATGAAATATCCATATTAATGTGAGGATGATGAGGACATATGTTAATTAATAATTAATAGGT
>JAYJMB010044818.1:0-31108 GCA_036873735.1 Pouteria campechiana
AGTATATTTAGGAATCAAATAGGTGCAAAAGATGAAGTATTACGAGAATAAAATATGACATTTTGCATTCTCATCAGGTATTCCAAATGTTGTAATTGCCATACAAACTCCAAATATCAATTTAGTGGCACCAAAGAAATCATGAGTACCAAAGCGTGTAGCCACCAATCCACCTAGACTGATTCCCAAATGGGTACCAAAGAACACAACATAACCTATCAGTGCTAGTGTACTTGAGTACCACATGATGTAAACATGTAATATGTAAATCGTGGTTACTCATAGTGCATGATAAGAATAGGGAGCATAGACATACTACATTCTTGTGCATAATTCATATATACTAATGCGTGTTGCTCTTAATAATGTATTTCTATGTCATATCTTTATATGCATAACAATTAGTCACTTCATAAATGTTTTCAAGTGATTCATAATAAATGGAAGATTAATTAATCATTCAACTTAATCTAACACTTCAATTAATATATTAGATATGTGATTAGTATCTCAAACATAACATACACCTCATATCTTTAAGAAAATAACAAAATTCATAAAGTTCGTCTTTGGAATTTCGAACCGCTTAAGAATTTCAATATATGTCTGAAATTCTTCTCCATGTTCGAAAATTCAATCTCCATGTCTGAAATTTATCTCTAAGTCCAACACACACGAAAACCCTAGAATAAATAACAAGACTCCATTTTAGACATAATGATACTGCTTTTCTCTCCTATTCCCTGTGTTTGGAATCCCATCCACAGAGAAGATGATTCAGCTTCCTGCAAATTTAAACATTCCCTTGTGTAATGCCCCTCCTCCTTGGAGCATTACTAATGGTAAATTCAGAGAAAATTTTGGCAAAGTTTCCCCTGATTTACCATTGTTATCCTGTATACTATGCTAAACCATAATAATTATATAACAAATACCATCAAATATGCAAATATAATATGGCTACCTTCAGGCCCTACCATTTTCTACACAAATTATATAGTTATCGCTTCCAAAACACACATCACCACAATACCCACAAACCAAGATCGGGGTACGCTGTACCCTAGTTGTCAAATCATATACACCCATGCCATAAAATGATATGCTGTAAAACTAAGTAATGATACATGTCTAATATACATTCAAAATTCATCCAACAATATACATCATCATATATCATGAAAAGAAGTAAAGCCTCTACTGGTGTCACGGCCTAGCCCCATCATGAAACCCAACACCCTATTGGGCTCCGTCCTCTGATCTATCAACTAAAAATTTAAATAAAAGGGTAAGTCTGGACAAAACTCAGTAAGTAGGTAAGCGAAAAAATATGACTATAAATAATGTAATAAACAACAGCAAATAAAGTAGTAAACAATAATGCAAATAAGCAAAACATGTCATACCATATGTAGAATGTCATAGTCAGTTAGTTGCCAAGTTCATTAAGATTTTAATGTTAGCATCTCATTAATTATTTCATACACATACTCATAATGATATTGTATACATAGTTAATCGGTTAATACCACCTCGAATATCGATATGTCATACTGCCCTTTTGTATCTGTCAATCCATGATTACCTCTTATACCAGTATACTACCCCACCATCATCTACATACTCCTCCCCGAGAGGCACACAAACCAGAACACTACCCTTTCACTCTTCAGCATGTCAAGTCCATCCTGGCACTCCCGGCTAGAAGCCCGCCAGGCCCACACAGCCATATTGCTGTATCTAGTGGCACCCCGCCCTCATAAATTTACAAGAATACCAGTTCTTCATAAACATGCCTACACAAGCTACTCAGGCCAATCATAGCAATTAGGCCATCCAGGCCAATAACAACGCCCGGCCTTGCCGGCTGCCCACACAACCACCCATTGGCCAACCAGGCCACTCCTCACCACATGGCGGACATAGGTTGGCCCCACAACCATTATGGATCTATTTTTCCACTAAATATTTTTACATCAATTAAAAATAATATAATAGAATCGTTGTAAAAGTTTCACCTTAAATTAATTCAAAATGAGAAGATTAAAAATAAAGCAAAATTTCAAACGAGTGGGACACTATCAGTATCTCATTTTCAGGGTATTTAATGTTCGTATTTTTTTGAGGGCTCAAAAGGTAGAATTTGTTCATGAAATTTATATTATAGTATTAAATTATATATATTTTAACCTCATATTTTTCTTTTCACAAAATAACATCACTAAATTGGATTTTAATCAACCTCAAGAGAGGTACTTGGTAATGCATTCTGTCAGTGCATTCTTCATCCGAATTCCATTATTTTTAATACAATTTAATTCATGCTAATACAATACATTAATTATTGTTGCATGGGGCAGATAATGCATATTTAAAATCATACAACTCATATACAAAAATTTCAGATTACAAGTGCCCAAATTGTAATCAATCGAAGAAATCGAATTAAACTTAAAATAACTTAAAACAACTACTTGCTTACCTTAATTAATTAAGCAATTTGCATAGCCCTCATACTCCAATTTCCACCTTCTAATGAAGCCTCAATTCCTTATTAAAATTTTTAGCAAACCCCATTGAATTAGGGTTTGAAATTCCTTGAAGATATGCATAATATTCTTTCATAAACATCATCACCATTTAAATTAGATTAAGAACTTACCTTAATCTTCAAATTCATTTGGTTGATCCCATTGATTAGCAATATTTCATCATGTTTGGGTGACTACCACTTCTTGATTTCAAGAGAAAATACATCCTATAGCCTAATAATTACTTGAATCAATATTTGCTATGGATCTCTTGAAGCAAAATTGCCTAAAATAGAAAATTGGGATGATGGGAAAAGAGGGTTTATGTTGGCTAGCATGGGCTGGAAGATGAAAATGATGAAAATGGGATGGGCATTACAAAAACTCACTTTTTATATTATTTTTTATTTTGGTAGTCTATGCTCCACCCACTTCCATGCACATTCACTCTCTTGAATTTTCAAAATACCATCAAATTATCATTCTTTACACATGTGAGTCATCAATTTGATACATCATATATCCAAATCAATTTTTCATCTATTATTTTCATAATTGTATCATTTATTTTTTAATTAAATTTGATTAAATTAAAATTTTTTAGAAATTATCGGCAACTCAGTTTTTCGACTTTACACATGTAATTTTAAGTTTTTCTTCACCTATTAATTATTAATTAACATATGTCCTCATCATACTCATATTAGTATAGATATTTCATCCATTTTTATAATTTTTTGATAATAAAATTCTTCAAAAATTCAATTTTACAGTATACCGTATTGGAAAAATTACCGAAACTTTACAATAGAGGAAATTTACAATTTTGAAATTTCCAGGGCCTTACACCCTGTTGCTTAATTCTCCATCTCTACTCTTCCACATTTCACAAAATCTTTGCTCGAAAGAATACCCAAATTCATATCTTCCTCATCCCAAATCAAATCCCTAAAGCTTCATCTATTGCATCATGGAAGAAATGATTGAGTCAAGCATGGTAGCACCATCAGCATTGATAAACTCATAATATATCATATATCTAAATTTATATGTTGTAGATCCTCTTTTAATATATTTTTAGTGGTTTATATTGAAATTTAAATGAATATTGCACTTAACAATTGTTTTTACAGACATAAAATTCTGTAAAATGAAATGGAAGATTACAAAAGACGTTACTTTAAAATAATTTTTGGGACTGATGGATGCATATTTGGAAGTTTTAGCCTTTGTTCTTATCTTTCCAATTCATCAAGAATTACATGATTTTGAGTTTATATAAGAAAGTTATAGTTAAAACAGTACAACTATCTCTTCAGCTTTACATTCGTCTGCTACTTTGTCTGACAGAAGGTGTCACTTTGAGGGCCCACAAGTCATAGAGAGTATGGATGATTCAGACAACGTGATTAGCATGAAAGTTTTAGCCCCTAAAATTATATATTTAATTCAAAAAGAATTATATAATTCTAAGTTTGTATGAAAAAGTTATGATTAAAATACTAAAGCTATCTCTAAAACTACTTTGTTTGCAGTAAGTAAAGATTCGTCTGTTGGAGACACTATTTTGTCTTTAGTAAGTAGAGATTCATCTATTGGAGATAGAACTTTATCTATAGTAAGTAGAGATTCATCTATTGGAGATAGAACTTTATCTATAGTAAGTAGAGATTCATATACTAGAGATAAAACTTTGTCTATAGACTACCCAGAGACAAAACTTTGTCTATAAGCAGATTTGTTTAAGATATATTGCAGAACTTTGTCTGTAGGCTAACCATAAACAAATCAAATTTGAAAATGTAGAACATAGATTTGGGACAAAATAGAAGTGCGAAACATGATAATTTCAGACATGTTGAATGTGATGTAACTATCCAAACTATGATTTCAGAAATCAGCAATGTGTTTTTAATAATTGGGTCCCACAATGATTAGCACTTGCAATTATTTGAGTTATCTTTTGAAACAAATTCCTCCGCACAAGTTGCCAAAATTTTATGAAGTTTGGAATGCGTAAGCTATTGCAATTTTTGGAAGGCATCTTTGGAAATTAGTTTTGCAATAATTCTATCTATTTTGGAACTTTTATTTTTATGCATGGAAAATATCTTTTCATATGGAAAGACAGAGTTATTCTTAGAAGAGAATCTTTGTGCACAAATGAATTGAAATTCATGGAGGAGTTCTACTAAAACTCTGCTACTTGGGTTATTTAAAGATGTCCAAAATAGAATTTAAGGGGAGTTTTATTTAGGAGAACATAGTTCGATATAGGAAAAGAAGTTTTCCAAGGTAGCAAGAGAAGGATTTTGAGTTTTGCAATCATGTCTATTTCAGAGAGTTTTATTTTTGTTTTCATTATGAACTGAATTCCTTTTTTTAGGTCAATGATGTAACACTCTTAACAAAGAATATTGGTTTATTAATTCAATATCATCTTGTTTCATTCATTGTGTATAATAAAATTATCTAATTTATTTAATTATCTGATCACCAATTATGTGAATTAGCTTGATTATCTTTGAGTACGTGGTTAAGGTAGATGTCATATATTAAATAATGTACTGTGCTCTTTTGAATAAATGAGTAGATGGTTAAGGTATATGCTAAACTAATCTGCTTGGTTCATTAAAGTTCTTATAATCTTCATGAATTTTCAATCTCAATTACACTACACACCATAAGTAATTGAAATAGGAGAAAATATTTGATTTAAACCCGGACGCCTAATGGTAACAATCATATAGTAGATAGAACAAACCCAAAATACCAACATCTCAATAACAATGAATATCATTGAGTGGTGAAGTCAGATCCCCATATTCTTACAACCTGAAATCTCTTTTACATTACTCACTGTCATTATTTTCTGTTATCATACATTACACTTTTAATTACTTAGTCTTTAATTTATCTTATTGATTTAGGACAACTTGGTTTTAGTTATTAGACATAATTGAATCAGTTTGATAGTTCTCTGTGAGATCTACCCTTGCTTTGCACGCTATACTGTTATATACTCGTGCACTTGCAAAGAATTATAATTTGACCACCAAGTATCTGCAGAATCAGAAAGAAAAAGAAGAGAAAGAGAGGAACAAGAAGTAGAAGTATCTGCATCACAAAGAAGAAGGTTGAATGATAATCATTTATTAGAGGTAATTTTATAGAATAATGAATCAACCTACAATAGTTTCGTGAATGTATATGAACCGAAAAAGGTAGTGAAGGGAAGGATTCTTGATTTTAAGAAACTATATAAAAATGATTTGACTATGGAAATATGTAGATTTATGAAAATCCAAGGATGGACAAATTTCTTGAGTTATAGTGAAAAATGCTACAAGAGAATGGTGCAAGTATTATTTTGCAACTATGATTCGAAACTGAAAGAATCATAGATAAGAGACAAAATAATAGACTTATCTCTTGAAAGTATAAGGGAATGTTTGAATCTCCCTATAGTTGAAAGAAAAGAAAAAGATTAGCCTAAATCCAGAAAATAATTATTCTCATATTTAGCTAGAATAGAAACTAAAGGTAAAGCAAAGAGTCTGCATCCTAGCTATTTGTTGGACATGAATATGAGAATGACCCATATTCTACTCATAAATAACATCTTTCCAAAGATTAGTGGTAGAGATAACATTTTTGAGAAAGACGCCAGAATGTTAAGGGCACTGAAAAATGGAAAGAAAATATACCTGGCAAAAACAATCTCAAATCATTTGTATCAGGTCAAGATAACTAAGAGATTTCCTCTTCCTTATGGAGTAATTCTTACAAAATTCCTAAGGAAAGAAGGGGTAGACTTGTCAGATGAAGAAGGAGAAGAAGTTAAGAGCTCATATATAATGAATGAAGTGAGCTTGAAGAAAACAGGCCCTAAAAGGACCAAGCCATCTAAGAGGGCAAAAATTGAAGTAGGAACAACAAAAAGAAGAGAAACGTAATTGCCTGCTATAACTGAAGAAATAAGGGAAGAGATTGTATGGGAAATCTAGAATCAATTCCCACTGAAAGAGTAGAGAGAATTACTACAGAACTGAGAGAAGAAAAAGAAGAAGTAATTATTGAAATAAAAGGGACAACAACAAGAGTAGGTAAGATAAGAAGAGAAAGTGCAAATATAAGAGAAGATAGTAACATAAGAGATGAAGCCCAGATAGCAGCAACTCAGGCAGCCACAGGAGCAATAGCTTTTCCTTCTCCAATTAGACCTTCATCCTCCACTTTTGAGAACTTTGAGGGCAGGTTAAGAAATATTGAAGCATCTGCTTCAACTCTCAATGGCAAGATGGATTTAATGTGTCAAAAGATGGATGTGCTCACCTCATTAGTCGAATCCATCAACAGTCAATCTAAGCCTGTTCAATCCACTTCTCCATCATCACCTATCCATAATCTTAGATCCTTTTCACCTCTGAGATCCCCCCCAATCTCATAATTCTTTACCTTCCTCCTATTCATGAGCCTAGATCTGCATCACCCATAAGGTCTACTCATCCCTCAGATACTCCCTCTTCTCCTCATCTCACATCTCATACTTCTCTACTTCCTACTTCTCCCATTGTTGCCATTAATCCACAGAAACATCTTCAACCATCCGAGTCCACTTCATCCTCTTCTAACTTAGTGTCCTTGATTTCTAAGTTAACTATCCCAATAGCCAAAATCTTCAAATCTATAAGGACCACCTCTAAGAAATCCTCTCCTTCACCTTCAAAACAACCACTCCCTGAAACTTCTCCATCTCCATCTCAATCTCAAGTTGATCACAATCTTCTCCATAGAAAGCTCCTTCTTCACATCCTCAACCCACCACTCAACCCACTTCTCTCACTCCTATTCAAACTCCATAATCATTGCTTTCTTCTCAACAATCAACACCACCTCGTCCTCAAAAGCCTCTAACACCCCTCTCTCAAGAACTTCCAACAGTCTCTAAACCTCCTCTTCCCTCTTCTAAGACTAAACGACCTATACCAAAGTGCTTCGTACCAAAATCCTCCATTCCTTTAGCCAACAGAAGCACATTTCTTTCAGAAGCTTTTATCTTTCCTTTAGGATACTGCAACTTAGATATCTTGCCTCTCATAATAACTAAAATAAAGCATACCAGATTCAACGTCCTAAACTTCTAAAATCTACACCTTTAGCTCTTAGAAAACCAGACAAACAAGTGAAAATGACTCTCCAGGAAATTGAACATAGATAATTAATAAATTAAATGGTTGCCTTCACTCTTTAGTCTCAAGATAGATTCTTTACTCTCATTTATCTTTCTTTTTTCAGAATTTGAATATCAAGAATTCCTTGACAGTATAACAATAATGAATGGTCTAACAAAGAACTTCAAACCAAAACCACTATTAGATGGTGACAGAATGATAAATAAGATACTACATGAATACTCCCAACCTTCTACATCTTATCCAATTTATGAACCCAAAAACATCCCTTTCATTGATGATTCAAAACCCATAGAAGAAAGGATCTCTTTTCATGTTGTAACCGACAAATTTGATCCTAATTTCATTTATCTTCCAAAAGATATGTATTGACAACATAGGAAGATGCATAATGATGCATATATGCTTGGTCTTCCTCTTCCTTTTCTAGAGTTTGTAAACCCTTTGTATAGAGAAAAACTAAAGAATGTTGTTTCTCCCAAAGAGCTTCAAAAAGCTAAACCCTAAATCTCTACCTCTCTTCCTCCACCATCTGCTTTAGTTGCACCCTCCTCCACTTCTAATCCTTCTATCATTTCATCATCCACTCCAACACTTCCTCCTTCCGAATCCAATCCCTCACTTCTTTACCATCCAAACCTCCCTCCTTCAGAATAAAAATTCCAGCTTCCAAATGTTCTTCAAGAATCAAAACTCCAGTTTCTAAGATCAAACCTCCTTCACACAAACCTCTCTCACCTCCTCCCATCTACTTACAATAAGAGAAATATCTTTGCAAGGTTGTTGCAAATAACAAAGCTCTTCAAGAAAATCAACTTCAAGACTATCCCAAGTTGCTTAGTCCTGAATATATGGCTCCTATTAAAATCCTTTCTCCCCTCATTCTTCCAACAACAATCCCTATTGAGCTAACAACTGCTCAATCCATATCGTCAACCATGGTCATCATTAAAATAGGTTCTCAAGTATCTTACAAAAGATCAATGATGACTGTATCCAAAAAGTAGGAGCCCAAATCTAATAAATAAAATACTATATTTTTTTAATAGAGATATTTTTTGTAATTTTTAATTTGTACTTATTGACAAATATATTTACACTTTGTACATCTCTTTCTCTTATCAATGAAGTATATCATTTCTTTAAACATTACATGTCTCTTATAATTCTTCAATACATTTTGTCTAATGTTTGAATGTTACCTTTTTATAAGAAATACACTATGCCATTTTTACTCTCCTATATACTTTACCTTTTTTACTATGATAAAAGGGCGGAGAAATATAAATAAAATTATAGTGAATAGAAATAACTAACATAAATTAGAGTGCATTCATTCAGAGAGAGACTATAATATTTTGTTAAATATGCACTCAGTCAAGGGGAGCTATGCAATGTATGATTTATTCATATTGAGTTCCCATGTATGTTTTTATTTTACATATTTAAAAGGTAATTGATAGTTCAAATTATAATTCCTCGTAAGTATACGAAGTATAGCAGTATAGTGTGCAATGCAAAGGTCGATCCCACAGGGAATGTTCAAACCGATTCAATTAGCTCTAGTTACTGACTTATCACTATCTTAAAGGAATGTGATTTAAGATAAGCAAGGATAAATGATAACTTGAATAAAATTATCGAAATCAAATAGATATGGGTAATGTAGGTAAGATCAACAAAGTGCAAGGGTTTAGGGATCCGATTTCACCACCCCATGATACTCTTTGCTATTGGGACGCTGGATTCAATGCATAACTTGGATTCTTTCTATCTAATGTGAGATTATTATCATTAGGTGTGTAAGTTTAAATCAAGTATTTTCACTCGTTCCAATTACCTATGATATCTAATGTAATTGAAGTAAAAACCCATTAACCTTAAGAACACATGAATCAAATAGGATAGTTTAGCACAAGGTGTGTACCATAACCACCTATCCTTTTCATTCAATGGTGCTCATGGTTTTGCATATGATGTGTGCCTTAACCATGCTAGATAATCAATGTGATTCATAATATTGTTGATCAAGCAATATATCAAACTAAATGAAAGCAAATAACTCAATGAATGAAAACAAATGATTTGCATTAAAGAACTAATATTCTCATATAATAAAATGTATCAAAGAGGATTACATCTTCACCTTAGAAAGGTAGATTTAGTGCATAATGAAAAAGGAAATTACTGCCTTCACAAAACTCAACATAATGTAGGCCATCTTCTTCATCCTCCTTGATTCCTTGAAAACTCTCCTTCTTTCCTCTCCAAAATCCCCCAAAGTTGTTATGAAAGAACCCTCAAACTAACCTTAAACAAATAGCAAAAAGGTCCCCCCCAAAACCTCTCTCATTACCTTAAAAACCAAGGGACAAGGAGACTGAAAAATTACTAAAAATCTAGATGGCGTCGACACACGACGTGGAATTCCACGCCGCAGCATAAAATCTTTTGCTCCTCCAAAACTTACATTGCCAAGTGTTACTGCTGCAGTGTGGAATACCAAGCTTTGGCAAGGATTTTTTTGTCCACCAAATTGCTGTCTTTATTGATCTTTTGCAAGTTGTCTTCCTTTTCAACTTTGAGCATCATCTTTCTTTAGTTTTTCTCTTCTTTTCCCATCTCCCATCCACCTAGGGAAATCAACAAATTCATGTTAAATTCATCTAAATTTATCAAGGATTCATAATTATCTAAGTTTGAACATGCATGATATAAGTGAATGAAATTCACCTATCAGTAATTCACTCAGATTTTTTTTCATCATAAAAAAGGGAGAGATTGTTGAACCATACCTTTTTGCTAGGCTTGATTTTGATGATGAACATATTTCACTAGCCAAGTATTGATTATGAGCAAAAATACATGAGTAAAAGTTTAAGATACTGATTATTATTTCCTAAGTGTACAGTAACAAACAATATATTAGGAAAATAGCATAAGTGGACAACATGTACAAGAGTATATTAGAGACAAGATCCACTAGTTTATAAGGAAGAAAACATAAATGTTCAAATGACAAAGAATGACACTGAAACTTTGAAGAATGGTGTGTGAAACAACTTCCAAACATATCTCAAAACACTGCCAAAAGTAATTCATTCCTATGCTCAAAGTCAAACAAGAATCAAGGCTTCAAAATGATGAAAATTTTAAGTTTTGTACTAAAGCAAAGATTCAAATACTGATGCAGTGCGAAGTCAAGATGTAAGAATTCCAAGTTTAGAAATTAAAAGTGCCAAGACTCGAACTTTGCCAATGCAAGCAAAGTCAAGCCTGAAATCACAACTCTAGTCACAGAGATAAAAAATCAGACACAACCATCTCATTACCGAACATAGCTAAAGTCCAATCGTGCGGTCAAGACAATTCACGCCATTCCAAGTTGGAAAATATGATTCTAGACATGGCGATTAGTTCTTAGACATATGCAGGAGAGTGAACAGTTCATCCAAGTTTGAAATATTAATTTTAGACATGACCATTCATTTTTTAACATGGCGATTCACTTTTAAACATGGAAGAATGAAGTTTGTTACAAAACAAGCACTAGTCCAAGTCTAAAAATTTAATTTTAGACATGACTGTTCAAAATTTAGACATGACAATTCATCTTCAAACATGGCCAAGTGTAGTCTGTTTCAAGCTAAATGAGTTGAGCAAGTCCAAAAACTTAATTTCGGACATGGAAACTGAACTCAGACGTGGCCTAACAGATCTCATACATGAAAACCCACAAGAGAGCTCCAATGGAGAGAAAATCCTTTCAATTCACTTGCATTAAATGAACATCGCCTTCTCTAATGGGCAAAATTTGAATTTAGCTATAAAAGGAGTAAAGAAAGGCTATTCTAATAAGTTACAGAAGTTAGACAATTTGAGAAATATAAGAGAAGAAAATAAAAGCATTTACTCTCGGACATTAAGTCTTCTTCCAACTTCACAGCACCAAAAAGCTATTTGTATTCAAAGCTTATTCTCTACAACAACTTAAGGGAGTTTGAATTTTTTTGTATTTATTGCTATATATTTATTTTTTCTGCATTTAATTGTATACCAACTCATCCTATATAAGGGACATTTCTTATTGTACATCTTTTATTGATTAGGATAGCAAGCAAGAGGCTTGCTGATCTTATATAAGTTTGTTGATCAGCTTTAGAAACTAGCTTGGGTTAAGTTTATTGGTAAGCTTTGAAAACCAACTTGTGTATAAGTTTTTTGGTGAGCTTTGAAAATCAATCTGTGTAAGAGTTTGTTGGTAAGCTCAAAAAAACTAACTGGTGATTAATGGAACCTAAGAGCAGTTAGTGAGGCTGACTCAAAGAGAGGAGTAGATACCATGTTATGGGCCGAACCTCTATAAATTACTTATATGCTCTGTGCTGCGTGATTCATTTCCTAGTTATTAGAACATTTTAACTTTACATTGACCAAAATTTTAAAAACTTAATTCACCACCTCCTCTTGAGCTAGCTTAGGGACGGGACCAACACATTCATCATTTGTATTTTGGATTAAAGTTTGGATTCAAAGTTTAAGAATGCTATATGATTATTGTGTGGATTTTTATTCAATTATGAGTAGCGAAACTCTTTTTATCTAGGGTGAGATGGATCTTGGCAATGAATCTTGTGTTAATGTTTCATTTTTAATTTAGATTATCTTTTTGATTATTTTTCTTCTTTTCTATGCTTAATGCATGTATGTGATTGGCCACCATATGTATGAACTGAGATTTCTAATTCATACTTGAGAAAGATGAATTAGGAATAGACTCTTAAATGGAAGAATATATGATGCAATGATGACTAGAGATAGCCATTGTACATGTGCAATCTGTGTGAGTATGACTTTATGAGTGCATATATCACACATGGATGCCTAGACTTAAAGGGTTTATTATTGCGGATCTGCATGGAGACATCGTAGGTTAGCTCCAAAACCACACCTACCATAGCACTTGTGAAAGGGTGGTCGCTACTTTAGTGCATCTAATTGATAATGAGAGGAATGATAAACTAATCAATGCAATTTATCAATATAATTGGATTTGCTAGGTGAAGTTGAATCCCTAGATACTCTTTCCTATTGACTTTTCTTCCCTTGTTCTTGTGATCTATTAGTTTCACCATTTTGTTTAGATTTAGTTCTTATAGCATCTAGTGTAATCCACTTGACCAGATAATATAAATTTGATCTAAGTTTGGTACTCTGCTCACTACATCTATATTACTTGTGACCATGCATACTTGCACAAGAATCAATAAGTTTTTGTCACCGTTGTCGGGGAGTTAGTAAAATTATTTACTAATATCAATAATGATTGAGATTGGTATTACTTTAGTTTTTCTTTTATGCATAGTTTAATATTTTAGTTAATCTATTTTTACTATTTGTTGTTTTCATCTTTTCATCTTTGTGTTTTCAAAGAGTTTCATAGGTGTATGGTACGAAGTCGTTAAAGCAATATTGTTGAATTTGATTTAGAAAGTGATTGTACACATAGAAAAAGACTAAGAGAATAAAGAAATTAGACTGAACAGAAGGAGGAAGTTGGTGAGGTTGAAAATCCACATAGGCTCTTAAGAGATAATGCTGCTCCAAGTATTTAGGGACAAACATCATCCATAAGAAGGCCTGTAATTCAAGCTAACAATTTTGATATCAAGCCTTCACTCATTTAGATGCTTCAACAATCAGTGCAATTTTGTGGGCTTCTAAGCGATGATCCAAACAACCCTATGATATAATCAAATATAATGAAGTTTTTGATGGTGTAATTAGATTGAGATTATTTTCATTTTTTCTCAAGGATAAAACTAAAAGTTGGCTTTCTTCTTTACCTGCAAGATCAATCACTATATGGGATGCTATGGCTCAGAAATTCCTTGGTAAGTTTTTCTCTCCTATAAAATCTACAAAGTTGTATAGCGATATTACAACTTTCATATAGATAGATAATGAATCACTATATGAGGCATGTGAAGGATTTAAGGACTTGCTGAGGAAATGCCCATATCATGGACTACCCATATGGATGTAGGTACAAACATTTTACAATGGGTCTAGTCAAAAATTTTCTTTTATGATTGATGTAGCTACAAGGGGATCAATGAACAGTAAAATGCAGAAAGAAGTTTATGAACTATTAGAGAAAATGGCATCTAGCAGTTATCAATGGCCTACTCAAAGGTTATCAATGAAGAGACCAGTCGGAGTGTATGAAGTGGACAATTTTACTACATTTATTGCACAGTTTGAAGCATTGAATCGGAAGATAGAAAACATGAATACTTCAACAATAAAAATTAAGAGAGTAATATATGATTTCTGTGGTGGAGGACATGCCTATAACACTTTTGCACATCCTAGTGAAAATGCTAACTTTGTTGAAAATTTCAACAAACAGCAAAATAACTCCTACAACAACACTTACAATCCAGGGTGGCATAATCATCCCAACTTTTCGTGAAATAATCAGAATGTAGTGGGACCAAAACCAAGATTCAAGCAACCAAAAGAGAAAAAGTTCAATTTGGAAGAGATTGTCACCAAACTGGCCAGCAACACTCTAGATGTTATGAACAGCACTGAGGTGAGATTTCAAAACCTAGAGGCATCAATTAGAAATCTGAAGATGCAGGTAGGACAATTGGCAAATCTATTGTCAGGAAGACAACAAGGTTCTTTAATTAGCAACACAGATAAAAATTCAATTGAAAAAGTAAAAGCTATAAACTTGAGAAGTGAAAAGCAAGTGGGAGGAGAATATGTTGAACAAGAAGTTTCCAAGGAAAAAAGAAGAAGAAATTTTTGAACAATCAAAAGAGGTAAAAATGAGCAAACTATTTCCAAATAATCCCAAGTAATATGTACCTCCAATTCATTTTCCTCAAAGACTCCAGCAGCACAAAATGGATAAGCAATTTTATAAATTTCTAAATGTGTTTAAAAATTATGTATTAACATTCCTTTTGCAATTGCTTTAGCATAAATGCCCAGCTATTCAAAATTCTTGAAGGAGATCTTGAAAAGTAAGAGGAATTCGGAGGATTATGAAATCATCAAATTGAATAAAGAATGCTCAGTCATCTTTCAAAAATAAACTACTAAAAAAGATGAAAGATCCAGGAGTTTTACCATCTCTTGCACTATTGGGGATTCTTATTTAAAAAGGCATTATGTGATTTAGGTGCACGTATTAACTTAATGCCTTTTTATGTTTTCATGAAATTATGACTGACAGATGTGAAAGCAACCACTATATCATTGCGACTAGCGATCGTTCAATCAAACATCCAAGAGGTATTGTGGAAGATGTTTTGGTAAAGGTTGATAAGTTCATGTTTTCTTTAGATTTCATAGTTCTGGACATAGAGGAAGGCCATGAGGTATTACTTATCTTGGGTAGACCTTTTCTAGCAATAGGAAGAACTTTTATTGATGTTCAACAAGAAGAAATCTTAGAGTTCAAGATGATCAAGTCACCTTTAATATTTTTGAAGCAATGAAATATCCCTCGGATGTTAATTCTTATTTTAAAGTTGAAATTATCGACAAGTTGGTGAATAAAATTTTTTGGGAAAGTGTTGTTGAAGATCCACTTGAGGCATGCTTGACTCAACCAAGCAATTGAGAAATTGAGAATGAAGATATTGAGGAGTATGAAAAGTTTATAGAGGCAAACCCACCCTATTCAAGGCAATAGATACTAATATTTGAGCAGTTGTGATAAATCAACAAAAAGTTTAAGTCATCTATTGAAGAACCGCCTATTCTTGAACTCAAACTTTTACCTTCTACTTGTAATATGCTTATTTAGATGAAGTTTCTTCATTACCAGTGATTATTTCTTCTACTTTGAAGAATTTGATGTAGGTGAAACTACTAAGAGTGTGGAATGAGAACAATGACGCAATTGGACGAAAAATTATAGACATCAAAGGAGTCAACACTTCACTTTGCGCGCATATTGTGATGACTTGATATTTAGGGGATCACCTCAAGCTAACGGGCAGAGAGGATGATGTTGGTCCCAAAGCTTAGGCAAATACCTAAGAGGGGAGGGGTGAATTAGGTTCATAAATTTCTGCTAAACCCCTTTAAGATCAAATATCCCTCTAGCAAACAATTTAATCACTTAATCAATACATAAATAAATAAGACACGAAGATTTTTATAGTGGTTAGAGTAAACACTCTAATCCACTCTTCCAAGAGCACTCTTCTCTTAGTGTCTTGGGTCCCACTATCTACAATAGCAGAAATACAATTAGTGTACCCTACACTCTTCTTGGTTTTAGCTTCAAGGGTATAAATATAGTGCTCCCAATAATCTCTTAGATTCCAGCTCTAAAGGGAGTAAACACAGTACTCCCATCACTCTTCTAATTTCCATCTCTAGGGGGCGTTAATAACTCTTGTCTGTAATCAGACAATCATAACTCTTCTTGAGTATAGTTTCAATGACAAGCTTAAGGGAATTACAACAAATGTTGAAAGTTAAAGCACAGAAAATACTTCTCAATAAACACCGGGGGGGGGAGTTTTTTAAAGATTAAATGCAGAATTAAATGATCTTCCTGAAAGTTGGTTAGGAGCCTTCAAAGAAAGTTGAAGAAGGTTTGAATGCAAGGCTCACGACTTTGAAAGATTGCAGAAGGTTTTGGCTTAGTTCAGTAAATGCACTCAAGAGGGTATTGAATATTTTCTTCAATCGTTCTTCTTGATCCCATGATGTTGTATTTATAATTGCCTCGAATTCCAACTGTTAGTGGTGGGTGAACTGTATTAATGATAGAAGACTATTCTAATTAATGCATTTGAATTCTCTAACTTCTGCTTAATCCTCATCTGCTAGAATGCCTGTAGTACGAACCTTGGAGAAGATGATTTCTTGATTCTTAATAAGTATCGGTCGAAGATTTACTGCAATAGTTGATTCTTTCTTCAATATGGAAAGGGCATCATTAATGCTGGACGAAGACCAATGATTTAGTTTGTCTATTACTCTTATTCACTTATGACAAACAAAGTTTCTGTCCAGCTGTTCATCAGACAAAGTCCCTTTGTCTTCTAGTTTTTCCATGATAAGTAGCAAACGAATCATAAAGGCATAGATGAATCATGTTTTCAGTAATTCATCTGTTGGATTGTCTATTATAAGCAACAGACGAATTGTAGAAACATAGACAAATTATCTTTCCAACACTTCATCTGTTGGATTGTCTGTTGTAAGTAGTAGGTGGACTATAAGAGTGCAAGCGAATTTTCTTCAACACTTCATCTGTTGGATTGTCTGTTGTAAGTAGTAGATGGACTATAAGAGTGCAGGCAAATTTTCTTCAACACTTCATTTGTTGGATTGTCTGTTGTAAGTAACAAATGAGTTATTGAGGCATAGACAAATTATCCTTTTATCTGTTGGATTATCTATTACAAATAGTAGACGAATTTAGAAGTATAGATAATGCTAAAGTCCACTACTTTGCCAGACGAACTCCACTTGGTGAGTTTTCCAACTATGGCTCACTTATGATAGAAGAAGTTTGTTATATGCATGCTGCTTTGCATTTGTATAATCTCATTTTTGACAAATAAATGGAAACTTAGTTGATTCCTTTTCATTTGAGCTTTGTCTATAGAGGTACTTTATCTTTTGCTTCTACACTTGCCCTAGCTTTGTAGTCAGACAGATTGATGCCTTGGAATATCTTTTCTATGTTCATTTGTTTGTGAGGCCTATAACTTAATTCTGCATGCTAAATTCTTAGCAATAACCATTAGTACATAATCTTTAATCAAGTTTTGTTTGTCATCAAAATCATGCATTTATGCTAACATTCTTCCTCTTTTTGATGATGACAAAACTTGATTAAAAATTATCTCATAAAAGATAATTTTTCCTTGAATGTATGCAGTTTGATGAAAATATTTTGCAAAGTTTAATCATTCCTCAAGTTGCCATTTTCTGTTATTTTCCTTGAGTAGTTTTATATGTATTTTCCCGTTGATTATTGCAAAATTATGCATTTGTTACATTTTTGTGATCCTCTTTAAGATAATTTGCAGTTTCGTTTTCCCCCTTTTTGTCATAATAAAAAAGAAACATACCACTCCCAGTAAGTATTGGCCAATCAGAAAGAAATAAACAAACAAACATGTTATTTTATTTCATTTCAGTACTAGTATAGTCGTAAAGAAGTTGGCCTAGATACAAACATTCTAAGTTTAGGGAGATGGAGTGGGAGATTGTGGTAGACCCCGAAGGCGGGGCCTCTGAGTAGTGGGGGGATGGTGGATGGGAAGATGAGAGGTTAGAGATAGATGTAATATATTATTATTTCTATCCCCCTTCTCTTCAAATGCCCAAGATGATGGTAATATTTAATCAGGGCTATCTAGCAAAGTTGAGATTGAAGGATAATGTTCGGAAAGCTAGGCATTGAAGAGAAATGCTTCTGATAGAATAGATAGAGATAGGTGTAGACAGAAGCATTATCATCCCACTAAGAGAATAACTGAAGAAGCAATTGTTGATTCTTCAGTTCCCACCACTCGCTTGTTTTCCCGCTATGTTGGCTTCCAAAGTATCCTTCTCTGAGTAGCTTCATCTTTGTGGTGCAGAGAAGGATTATTTGACATGGGTTAAAATAGACTGAATGTGGGGCAATATTAGGTGGTTGATATGATATTTTGTGAAAGAAGGAATAACTCGTACTTAAAATAGATTTTGATGTGATTTTGAGTAAATTGATTCTGGTAAGAAAACGAAGTGCACGTGACCTCGAAAACCATGATACAGATTAAGTGAGAACAAAATAGTGTATAGAAGTAGCTTGCTTTATCTAAGACGAAGTCTAGTCTCATGAAAGCATATAAAAACTATTGCAACTTTAGGCATAGAAACAGTAAAGCTTTTATTCTCAGATGATCACATTAGTCTGCCTAATTCTCTTCTAATGTTGTACAAGGTGTCTAGAGACAATGGTTTAGTAAAGATATTAGCAAGTTGAGCATTTTTAGGCACATATTCTAGACATATGTCATGTTTTTCCACATAATCTCTAATAAAATGGTGCATAATTTCTATATGCATGGTTCTTGAATGTAAGACAGGGTTCTTTGTTAAGTATATGGCACTAGTATTATCACATTTGATGGGTATATCTTTATAGCTTAGTTCATAATCTTGAGGTTGTTATTTCATCCATAGTAATTAAGCGCAACAACTTTTAGTTGGTATATATTTGGCTTATACTATAAAGAGAGCAGCACTAGTTTGTTTCCTAAAGAACCATATTACTAAACTATTTTCTAGGAATTGACAGGTTCTACTAGTACTTCTTTTATTAACTTTGTATCATCCAAAGACAATATCTGAATATCTAATTAGTTCAAAGCTAGTTCCCTTGAGATAATAGAGTCCTAGATTTAGTGTGTCAACCAAATACTTAAAAATTTATTTCACTACAATACAATGAGACTCTCTAGAACTGAACTGAAATCTAGCATATAAGTACACACTAAAGATAATATCTAGTTTAGATGCAGTAAGGTAAAGAAGAGATCCAATCATACCTTGATATTATTTTTGATTTATAAGTTTACCCTTTTCATCCTTATCTAGTTTTATTGACATGCTCATTGAGTGCTTGATACTTTAATTTCTTCCATTTTGAAGTTTTTCAGCATTTCTCTGTTGACATAAATGCATAGTTTCGATGACATCAAAACTTGATTAAAGATTATGTACTAATAGTTGTTATCAAGATTTTAACAAGCAGAATTAAGTTATAGGTCATAAAGAAAAATGAGTACAAGAAATATATTCCATGACGACAAGGCTTGAGCAAATAAAGAAGCAAAAGATGAAGTGTCGTAATAGACAAAGTACAAATGAAAAGGACTCGGCTGGTTCCATTTATCTGTCAAAGTAGAAGATTATATCTGATGGATGCAAGACAGTATGCATACAACAAACTTTGTCTATCAAGTTATAGGTCATAAAGAAAAATGAGCACAAAAAACATATTCCATGGCGATAAGGCTTGAAGAAGCAAAAGATCTAGTATCGTAACAAACAAAGTATGAATGAAAAGGACTCGGCTATTTCCATTTGTCTGTCAAAGTGGAAGATTATATCCGATGGATGCAAGACAGTATGCATACAACAAACATTTTTTATCATAAGCAAGCCACAGTTAAGCCAATGGTCGTCTGATGAGAACAGATAAAGGCAGAAGAAGTGAAGATTTTCTTGCAGAATAAAAAACTTCATCTACCGTCAACAGACAAAGTAGAGAAGCGAGGATCGTATGGCAAAGCAAAAATTTAGTCTATCATAAGTGAGCCAATGACTGTCTATTGTAAATAGACAAAGCAAAAGAAACAAGGATCGTCTTATAGAGCAAAGAATTCCACAGTGATAGTTTGCTATCAGCAGACAAAGTAGAGAAATATTCTATTAGATAAAGGCATGAAGAAAACCCATCTGCGCTCCAACACTCCATCTATTACTTACAACAGATAAAGCACTGAAGAAACAAGACATCCATGCTTCTATATTTCAACAAACAAACCATAAGATAAAACACTTGAACGGATGATTCGTCTGGCAGCAATGGAAAGAATGGTTCGTCTGCTACTTATGAAAAATAAAGATGAAGGAGCTTTGTCTTATGAATAGCTAGACAGACACTTAATTTGTCATAAGTAAAAGATGAGCAATGGTCAGTATGAATCATTGATCTTTGCTCAGCATTAATAACGTTTTTTCCATATTAATGAAAAATTTAGTCATTGTAGCTATACCTCGACCAGAGCTTATTAAGAAACCAAAAATCCTCTTCTTCAATGATGGCGCTGCAAGCATTCTAATATACAAGGATTAAGCAGAAGTCAAAGAATTCAAAATATGTTAATCAGAATGACTTTTGTCAATAATGGAGCTCACTTACCTCCAACGATTAGAATTCAAAGCAACTATAAATGGAGTATCGTTGGAAGTAGGAAGAAGTAACAAAGCATTGAGAAAATCATTCAAATCTTCATGAGAGCATTTACTGATATGAGGTAAACCTTCTGCAATTCTTCAAGAGTCAAAAGCTTTGCATTCAAACCTTCCTCAACTCTTTTTGAAGGCTCTCAACTACCTTTGAGAAGATTATTTACTTCTACATTCAACTTTCAGAAATCTTCCCCCTACTTACTAAGAAATTTCTATGCTTAAACTTCTGAGCTAGTGGTTGTGACTAACTCAAGAAGAGTTGTGACTATCTAAGTGCAGACAAGAGCTATTTGTTCACACCCCCTAGAGCTGAAATCTAGAAGAGTACTGGGAGGACTAAGAATACCCCCTCTAGAGGTAGAATCTAAAAGAGTACTGGGAGCACTGTTTATGCCCCTTAGAGCTAGAATTTAGAAGAGTGTTGGAAGCACTATTGTATTTCTACTATTAGGAAAGTGGAACCCAAGACACTAAGAGAATAGTATTCTTGGAAAAGTGGAGTAGAGTTTTTACTCAAACCACTATAAAAATCATTGTGTTCATTTACTTACTTGCTTATTTGTTGATTCAGTAATTGATTGCTAGAGGCATGATTAATCCTAAAGGGGTTGAGAAATAATTTTTAAAGTACCCAATTCACTCCTCCCCTCTTAGGTTTTAGCCTAACCTTTAGGATCAACAAGTGGTATCAAAGCAGATTACTTAAACACTTGTAGTGTTCCAATGACAAACCCATCATCCTCATTACAAATATCCACTAAGGGGCAATCATCTACTAGGCCACCCCTATTTGATGGAACTAAATTTGCTTACGAAAGTTAAGGATGAAGCAATTTATCAAAGTTGGAATCACTCTTCCTACTGCTGAAGTAGATGCATGGACCAAAGAGGAAGTCACCTTAGTTCAAAATATTGTAAAGGCTATAAACTCCTTATTTTATGGACTATCCTTATCTGAGTTTGATAGAGTATCCTCTTGGACTACTACAAAAGATATATGGGATAAATTAGTATCTATTTATGAAGGATCCTCATAAGTCAAGCGAACTAGAAGAAATATATTGATAGGAGAATTAGAAAAATTTAGGATGAAAGAAGGAGAAAGTATTTCTGAAATGTATGCTCATTTTTCTAAGGTTAGCAATGCCTTGAAAGGTTTGGAAAAAGAAGTTACAAATTCTGAACAGATGATGAAGATGCTAAAAGTGCTACTAGATTCATGGAACCAAAAGATCACAACAATAGAGGAAGCAAAGGACTTGAATACTCTTCTGGTAGACGATCTTATCAGCTCATTGATGTCACACGAGCTCATCAAGAACAAAAGGGAGGAGCCAACAAAGCCAAAGAAAAATATTGCTCTAAAAGTAACCAAAGAAAGCAATAGTGATCCGACATCACAATCTGAAGATGATATGACCATGTTGGTCAAAAACTTCAAGACGTTTGTAAGAAGCAGCAGAGGCAGTACCTCAAAGAGACAACCTAGACAACAAAAAAAAATGTTGAAAGAAAGAAGGATCTCCTCACATACTATAGATGTAGAGGAATCAGACACATGTTACCGGAGTGTCTCAATGAAGAAAAAGTAAATATGAATGAGAAGGATGATAGAATGGATAAGAAACACTTCAAGAAGTCTTTAAGAAACCAAGCTAGAGGAATGTACATGAATGATGAAGACTTATCAATGACAAGCTCAAGTGAGAAAGATGAAAATGAAGTTGGACACCATGCAAGAATCTGTTGCATGGCCCAGATAGAGAATGAATCGATAGACTAAATCACCATCAAAGAACAATGTACAATGGAGTTGAAAACAGATGTAAACTCTTCACTACTCTTATAGTTTTGACTCTTTAAGCTCAAATAGCACTTGTGTCAAATGCAAAAAAATTTGATGAATTACAACAATCATACAACTCTTTCTTCAATGAGTTGGAATCACTTAGCTAGAAATTTACTTAAAAGAAAAAACACTTTGATGCAACTGTCAAAGTAAATTCCATCCTGGCAGAAAGAAATTTATCTCTAAAAAAGGAGGTTGGAGATCTGAAGAAAGGGATAAAAATATTAAACAATATGTTGAGTAAATTCTCCAATCCAGGAGAATCTGTGACCAAATTTATGAGAATGATCAGTCAAACCAGCAAAAAGGGACTTGGCTGTGAACAGTCTGATAATGAAAATTTACAGAAATTTGTTGGATGGTCTAAGGGAGTAAACTTGATAGAAGAAAGAGAGAACTATCCAAACATTAGAAGACTTATGAATTATCCCTAGATAAAGAAACTGGTGGAATATATTATATTTATTAGAGTCCCAAATATTTACTATTTTTGTAACAAATTTGGACATAAAGTGTATAATCATTATGCCAAAAAGATAAAAACAAAAGGTGTTAAGATGAGATGAAAACATAAGGAATGAGCACATACTTATACCACACACAATTCCACTAATATCATTGGACCCAATAATTGGGTACTAAAAAGGTAAGAAGAAAATTTGCTTTGAATGTAGGTAAGTCTCGAAGCTACGTCTGAAAGTGCATGGTTTATGGATTTTGGCTATTCAAGACATATGACTGGGAACAAAAAGATGTTCGATAATAATGATAAAGGTCTTATCAAGGGAATAGGTAAAATTTATGGTTTATTCAATACATGCATAGAGAATGTATTATATGTAGAAGGACTCAAGCACAATCTACTAAGCATTAGTCAATTATGTAACAAGGGTCACAAAGTTGTGATTGAATCATTTGCATATAATGTGTTTAGTACAGATAATGAATGATCTACTGTTTAGCGAAAAAAGTTATGTAAATATTTATCTAGTACAACTAGATGATATAGTTGGAAAATACTTAATTGCAGTCAAGGGTGATCTATGGGTATGGCACAAGAGGATGGGACATATCAATATGTCAAATATCAAATTTTTATGGAAAAAAGATCTCGTAATTGGTCTACCAAAATTAAACTATGATAAAAATTAAATATGCAAATCCTATCAATTGTCAAAATAGACTAAAGTATTCTTCCATCCTAACAATGAAGTATCTACATCCAGACCTCTACAACTATTGTATATGGATTTATTTGGACCATCTGCCATAGTCATAATTAGAGAAAAAAGATATGTATGTGTTATAGTAATGATTACTCTAGATTTACATGGGTAATTATCTTGACTAGAAAAGATGAAGCATTTCAATGTTTTATACTTTTTCAAAGCTAGTCCAAAATGAGAAACAAATGTCTATTTTATTTATCTACAGTGATCATTGTAGTGAATTCAAGAACAGAAAATTTATTAATTTTTGTGATAAAGCAGGAATTCACCATAGTTTCTCATCTCCTAAAACTCCTCAACAAAATAAAGTTGTGTAAAGAAAGAATCAGATAATTTAGAAAATGGCAAGAACCATGCTGAATGAAAGTAAATTATTCAAAAGATTTTGGGGAGAAGAAGTTAGTACCGCTTGCTATGTGCTAAACAATGGAAAAGATAACTATGAAAAGTTTGATCCAAAGAGCGATGAAGCTATCTTTCTTGGTTACTCTTTCAATAGTAGAGCATTTAGAGTCTATATTAAGAAAACACATGTTGTAAAAGAGTCCATATATGTTAAATTCGACAAAACAAATATAGCCCCAAGAAAGGAGTGTGATAGTGATATAGATGAAGCTGTAATAAATAAAAAGAAGCTCAAGTTGAAGGATTAAGAGAATGACACCAACGGTGAAGACGTACAAAGTTCAAAAAATGAAGAGGAGGTAAGAGTTGGTAATATTCCTTACCAATCTCCTATTGATTTAAAATTTATTGTGCTTATCTTAGAAAACAAATCATAGGAAATGTATATGACAACTTCAAAATAAGGTTTATGCAAAATGTTTGTGGTCATTATGCATTCATCTCTACAATAGAGCCAACTAACATTGATCAAGCATTAAATGATGAAAATTGGATTATAGCAATGCAAGAAGAGCTTAACTAGTTTGAAAGGAACAAAGTCTATAAATTAGTTCCAAAACCAGAAAATGTTGATGTAATCGGAACTAAATGAGTATTCAGCAACAAACTGGATGAGAGTGGGTTAGTTATAAGAAACAAGGCACAATTAGTTGCTAAGGGGTACTTCCAAGAAGAAGGAATTGATTTTCAAGAATCATATGCCCCTATATCTAGATTAGAGGTCATTAGAATGCTATTCACATTTGCATTCCATAAGGACTTTAAGTTATTTCAAATGGATGTAAAGAGTGCATTTTTCTAAATGGATATTTAAGAAAAGAAGTGGACGTAAAACAACCTTTTGGTTTTGAAAATGATGATCCACCCGATCATGTCTACAAGCTCACCAAGGCATTATATGGTTTAAGACAGGCTCTAAGAGCTTGGTATGAAAGGTTGAACAAATTCTTAAGTAATCATAAATTCAAGAGAGAAAAGGTTGACACTATTCTGTTTATCAAAAATATTGACAAAGATATCTTGATAGTTCAAGTTTATATATATAACATTACATTTGGAGCTATTGATGAAAAACTCTATCAAGATTTCTCAAAGATCTTATAGGCTGAATTTGAAATGAGTATGATAGGAGAATTGAATTACTTTCTTGGATTGCAAATCAAGTAAAGAGATGATGAAAATTATATTTGTCAATCCAAATATACTAGAGAGATGCTTAAGAAGTTCAAAATGGAAGAAATTAAGGCAGTAAGCACTCCAACGAGCACATCAACAAGGCTGAATAAGGATGAAAAAGGTAAACTTATAGATCAAAAACAATATAGAAGTATGATTGGATCTCTTCTTTACCTTATTGCATCAATACCAGATATTCTATTTAATGTATGCTTATGAGCTAGATTTCAATCCAGTCCTAGAGAATCTCATCTTACTGCAGTAAAATGAATCTAGGACTTTATTATCCCAAATGAGATAATTTTGAACTTATTAGATATTCTGATGCTGATTTTGGAGGATATAAAGTTGATAAAAGAAGTACTAGGGGAACCTGTCAATTTCTAAGAAGTACTTTAGTATCATGGTTTTCTAGAAAACAGACTAGTGTTGCTCTCTCTACATTAAAGGCTAAATATATAGCAGGTGGAAATTATTGCACTCAATTATTGTGGATGAAACAACTTCTCGATTATAGACTAAGCTATAGAGATATACCCATTAAATGTTGTAATACTAGTGCTATATGCTTGACAAAGAATCCTATTTTACATTCGAGAACTAAATATATAGAAATCATACACCACTTTATTAGAGATCATGTTGAAAAACATGATATATGTCTTAAATATATGCCCACAAATGCTCAACTTGTTGATATTTTTACTAAGCCACTGTCATTAGACACCTTCTGCAACAATAGAGGAGAATTAGGCATGACAAATGTGATGATATGAGAATAAAAACTCTAATGCTTATGTGCTTGAAATTACAATGTTGAATATGCTCTTTTGAGACTAGACTTTGTCTCAGACGAAGTAAGTTATTCGTATCAAGTGATCTATTCTCACTTCATCTGAAGATTGATTCTTGAACTCATGTACACCTCATTTTATTACTAGAATTAACTTATGACTATGATTATCACAACCAATTCTATTATTAGTATGAACTATTCTCTATTTTCAAAAAGATCATATCAATTATCTCATATAGCCCTCATAATCAATCTATTTTAACCCACAACTAATAGTCTTTCTATGCACCATTATAATGAAGAAACTTTGGGAAGGGCTTTTAGGAAGAAGATCTAGTGGGAAACCCATCGCATGATGGAAATTAAAGCACCAAAGGAAGCTCCCTTACTTTTCTTACTGGGGTGATATTGCTTCTATTCTCAACAATGCTCTAGATTATCTTCACCGACAGAAGTATTTCTCTTCAAGATGTGGCTTTCAAGAATATAATTTATACCTCAGCCACTTGTGCCCCTGGACCCAACTTCATCACTAGCTTAGGCCCTTGAATAGAGGGGAAAGGAGGCTCCAATCGCCTCATGAATCATCTCCTTCCCCTCTTCCCTTCTTTGAAACTTTGTATCACCCACTATGATGCAGAGTTTTCCTCTCCCTACCCTTCACATCATCCACAATCTCACACACAACCTCTCCTGCTCTTTACACACAGGCTGAGTGTTTGTCTTTTTGTCTGTAGCTTTGTCTATACTGAAATGAAATAAAATCTTTTCATTATTCTCTAGCTACTTTGCTTTGTATATGTATTTTACTGGGAGGGGATACTTCTTTTTGCTCATGACAAAGAGGGGGAGAAAGAATATGCAAATTATCTCAAAAATCAAATAGGAAGTATAAACAAAAATAAAAAAGGGAATATAAACATGCATAATCTTTAAACTAATCAGGGGAGCATACATTTTAAATAATTAGGGGGAGAATAAATAAAACAAGATGGAAACTTGTGGAATGATAAAACATTATAAATAGTTTTGATCTGCATATATGCAGGGGAAGATTATCTTTTATGAGATAATTTTTAATTAAGTTTTGTTATCATCAAAAGGGGGAGAATGTTGACATAAATGCATAGTTTCAATGATAAACAAAACTTGATTAAAGATTATGTACTAATGGTTGTTAGCAAGATTTTAGCATGCAGAATCAAGTTGCAAATCTTAAAGAAAAATGATCACAAAAAACATATTCCATGATGATAAGGCTTGAGCAAGTAAAGAAGCAAAAGATGAAGTGTTGTAATAGACAAAGCATGGATGAAAAGAACTCGGTTGTTTCCATTCATCTGTCAAAGTGGAAGGTTATATTTGATGGATGTAAGAAGCAAGCCACAGTTAAACCAATGGTCGTCTAATGAGAACAGACAAAGGCGAAAGAAGTGAATATTTTCCAGCAGAACAAAAAACTTCATCCGCCATCAACAGACAAAGTGGAGAAGCAAGGATCGTATGGCAAAACAAAGATTCAGTCTATCATAAGTGAGCCAATGATCATCTGCTGTTAACAGACAAAGCAGAAGAAACAAGGACTATCTGGCAAAGCAAAGAATTCATCAGTGATCATCTGTTATCAACAGATAAGTGGAAAAATATTCCAACAGAAGGAGTAAAGAAAACCCATCTGCGCTCCAACACTCTGTCTATTGCTTACAACAAACAACTCAATAGAAGAAACATTAAAGAAATAAGATATCTATGCTTCTACACTTCAACAGGCAAACCACAAGGCAAAGCACTTGAATGGATGATTCATCTGGCAGCAATGGAAAGAATAGTTCGTCTACTACTTTTAAAAGACAAAGATGAAGGAACTTTGTCTTATGAATAGCTGGACAGACACTTCATCTGTCATAAGTAAAAGACAAACAACGGTTTGGATGAATCATTGATCTTCACTCAGCATTAATAACGCTTTTTCATATTGATGAAAAAGTCAGCCATTACAGCCATACCTCGACCAAAGCTTATTAATAAACTAGAAATCATCTTCTCTAAGGATGGTGTTGTAGGCATTCCAACATATGAGTATTAAGCAGAAGTTAGAGAATTCAAAATACACCAATTAGAATGACTTTTGTCTTTAATGGAGCTCACCTACCTCCAACTATTAGAATTCAAAGCTGTTATAAATGGAGCATCATTGGAAGCAGGAAGAAGTAACGATGCATTGAGAAAATTATTCAAATCTTTTTGAGAGCATTTACTGATCTGAGTTAAACCTTCTGCATTTCTTTAAGAGTTAAAAGTCTTTCATTCAAACCTTTCTCAACTCTCTTTGAAGGCTCTCAACTACCTTTGGGAAAATCATTTACTTCTGCATTCAACTTTGAGAAACCTTCCCCTATATTTACTGAGAAATGTCTATGCTTAAGCTTCTTATATTCATTTCTTGTAAAGTTCCTTGAGCTAGTGGTTGTGACTAGACTCAAGAAGAGCTGTGACTGTCTGAGTGCAGACAAGAGCTATTTGTTCACGCCACCCTAGAGCTAAAATCTAAAAGAGTGTTGTGAGCACTGTGAATACGCCCCCTAGAGATATAATCTAAAAGAGTGCTGAGAGCACTGTTTATGCCCCATAGAGTTGAAATCTAGAAGAGTGTTGGAAGCACTATTGTATTTCTACTATTGGGAAAGTGGAACCCAAGACACTAAGAGAATAGTGTTCTTTGAAAAGTGGAGTAGAGTTTTTACTCAAACCACTATAAAAAATCATTGTGTTCATTTACTTACTTGCTTATTTGTTGATTGAGTAATTGGTTGCTAGAGGGACGATTAGTCCTAAAGAGGTTGAGAAATAATTTTTAAAATACCCAATTCACCCCTTCCCTCTTGGGTTTTAGCCTAACCTTTAGGACCAACATTCTCTAGTATATTTGGATTAACAAATGTATTTTCCATTATCTGTTTGCTTAATGCAACACCTGGTGGTGTTAAATTATGGATTATTGTTGAAAATGAGGGGTAAAATGTTTTTTTATATATGATGAGATATAGTGAAAAAGCTAAAAATGCGAATAATGTTATTTTTGTTCAAATTTTGACATTAAATTTGGATGATTAAGATAAAGTATTTAACATAGAAGTCATAGATTTTGAAATTATCTTCATGAAATATCAAGAATCATATTATTTGGATATAAAATGAAAAAAATTATGGTTAATGCATGGAACTACTCTAGATGCTGAAAATTGCCAAAAATAACATGATCGACTATTTTAATCAAAATTTTGACATATTTGTGGGATGATTTAAAAAAATTTATCACCATAAAAGTTTTATCCCTTGAAATTATCTGTCTAATGAAATAAGAATCACTCATTTTGGAATTCATATGAGAAAGTATGGCCAGCGCACTAAAATTGCTCCTAGCAGGCAGTGGGGCAAGCACCTGCGGGAAGCGGCTGCGATTTTTGTCCATCGGTAGGGAGGCTGGGGGTAGGCGATTGGGGTGGCAAGAGGCTACCAAATGGCAGCCACATGACTTTATAAAGTTAGTCCATTTTGTTTCTATTTTCCCCCTTTGTTTTCTTTCTCCCCACGCCTTATCTTCTTGCCCCATGCCTTATACACCCCAAAACTTCATGATTTTATAGCTAAAGATTCACCTTTTCTAGGTGGATGATCATTTCATCTTCTATTTGAAACTAATTTTTGGTGAGTTGAACCATGGAAAGGGAAGAAAATCCATTTTTATTGGAATGGAGGGAGCTTCTTTGGGTTTTTAGCTTGTAGTCATACTCATGAGTGTCAGTCATACTTGGATTCTATGGTAATAGACTTTTTCCCATCCAAAATTGGGTTTCTACATTAGTTAGGGTTTTATAGATTTTGTGAAAAGTGAAAATCAAAGGAGATTTCTTGAATTCTGGACATTAAGCATGGGGAAAATGATTTAATTGCTTGATTGCTTTGATTTGGGCATGAGAATTCATGGTTTGGCTTGTTAGAGTTTGTAAATAGTATAAAATTGGGAAATTTCCTGATTTTGGTATGGCTATCATGGGGGGAAATGTTTAATGCTTTGATTATAACATGTGGGGACTTGTTTAAGATGATTTGGACTTATGAACATGTTTTAGGTCATGACCTAGATGGAGTTGAAAGTGGATTTTTGTGTATAGGCCATGTGTGCCATAAATTGATTGAATTAGAGGCATAATTGAAGCCTAAATGAATTGTCCTTAAGGTTAATTGAGTATTGAGTATATAAGATAAATGATGAGATACTTCTATAAGGGAAGTAACGTAACTAGTTATATTGTAGCCTGAGATTGTCTAGAAAAAGAATTGTTAAATTAATGTATTTAATACATGATTAGAACTGTTATGAGTATCAGTTGACTTATGGTATATATGGTATATGCAGTCTTATGTGAGCATGGAGAAGAAGTCATGAGACTTGAGAAATCATGAAATGACTTTTCATGAGGTAAGTAGGATGCCTTCTCTGTTTGTTAAATGCATAGATGTGTATATGGAATATATCCCATGGTTGATTTCGAGCATGTATGTTTTGGACGAGGGATAGTAGTTATCTTGTTGTGTTTGGTTAAGGACTAATGTTTAGGCATTCTTGGTGAATGTAAAAATGTTAGGGATAGTATGTATCCCTTGGAAATGAAATATATGGTATTTTGATTGTGATATGCATATGTGAGTAATGGGGATAGAGAATATCCCACAATATGTTTATTTTTTGTATGAATGTCTATATGAAAGGGATCAAAAATATCCCAAGTGTGTGATGGAAAGAAGTGATAATATTTGATAAGTATATCCCATGTTAATATTTGATAATATGTTATATTAATGTGTTTTCATTGTATGAATTAATAAAGAAAGTATAATTCCCTATTGTGATA
>JAYJMB010044840.1:0-31100 GCA_036873735.1 Pouteria campechiana
GAATGAACAATTTGGATGACTAACAGTCATCTCACAAAGGATGATACTATTACTGAAGGCAAAGAAAAAAAATAATGAAGTAGTATGCGAGATATAGACAAAGTACACTTTTACTTAAAAAGAAAGGTTTTTCAACTCAAACCTGAAGTTAACCTGCACATGTAGAGTTAGGGTTAGGATTGGAAAAATGTTATAAAAGTGAGGGTTAGGGTTAGAGTTGGAAAAAAGATTATAAAAGTGAGGGTTAGGGTTGGGTAAGCTCAAACCTGCACCGAACCCGCCTGACTTACACCCTTACACTAAAGTTTTTTAGAAATTTCTGGGGATAGGTGACTTCATAGATGGTGCAAGGTGGGGTGTAATATCATAACAAGATTCATGCTGCTAATCCCAGCAAGTTGAACGTTTACATGATCTATGCATGTGGATATGTGGGTGTAGTTCTGTGAATTTAATGAAATTTGGAACTTTAGACATATTAAAGCAATAGTTGCACAAACTTTTGGCACTGGAGGTTGTTAGAATTTTTTTTTAAGGACAAAATGACTTAACAGAGGGCATGACTGGAAGTTGTAACAAAATTCATGCAGTTGATCCCAGTTAATTGGGAAAAAGCTTCAGTTATCTTGGAAAAGGCTTCAGTTATCTTTGTGTGTTTGTATGTAGGCATATATTTAGTGACATTTGGAACTTTTGATGTATTTAGAGCAATACTTGTGCAAGCTGGTACTGGTTGGTCATATCCATTTTACATGGAGATTTTCTTTGCATGGTTTCTGTTATTTTTATGCATGAATCAATGCCTTCTTGAAATTTGTTGTGAAAACTTTTTCAGTATGATTCTTTCACACTTCTATGCAGCATTTAGTTGAATATCAATGTAATGTCATTGCTTTAAATTTTGAACCGCTTCACAAAGGCTATAGGCTGTAGACAAGTGAGGAATTTTTAAGTTCCCCTGCATAGTAAATCCTTTTTCCATTGAAGCTATCAAACTTCCATCAAGTATGCCGCATACACTTTCTAGTTTTGGTAAACAATGAATGACTAAAATGTAAAATCAGACTGCTTGAATCAGGGACATAATAGTTTTGTTGTTTCTCATGTTGAATTTTCTCTTCAAATGTTAGGTTTGGCACACTTTGTATACGTGAAAATCCCGGATGCCTTTTCATTGCTACTAATCGAGATGCAGTCACTCACCTCACAGATGCACAAGAATGGGCAGGTTAACTTCTATGATCTTTATGGAATTTTCTCTCTTAGTGAATGATAATCAATGCACAATTAATACGAGGATAATAACAATCACTATAATTGTTTTTTATCAGGAATAGGTTTTAGTTTGTTGAAGAAATTATGCTGCTACATGAAAAGCCACTGAGTTAATGGAATACATCAAATATAATTTTTAAAACTGTATGCAACACCCAAATTGGAGTACTTATATGCTTGACTTGCAGTTGAGATCATATCACACCATATTATATCATATATGGTCAAATGTCCGTACTCCATAGTGGGTCACATGCTAGCCACTATGGCTACACTTATGCTGGCCAAGTAGACATTTCTATACATTTTTGTTTTACAATTTAATGCTAGCCACTATGGCTACACTTATGCTGGCCAAGTAGACATTTCTATACATTTTTGTTTTACAATTTAACTCCTCTTTCACTCTGGTAGATGTTACGTTTTTGGCTGGTTGTCATTTTTGGGACTCAAAACTAGGATCTAGCCCTCTGTTGATACCATATTAAAGAGATTGAGCCATTTTTACAAAAGTTTCAAAGCTGGTAGAACGTGCTAAGTTTAATCTTTTAATGTAGGACTAAAAATAGATTCTCCAATACAATGTGATAAATCTGGTAAAACCTCACTTTGGTTTGCCTTATCTTAAATTCATTTTTGCATCAAGCTCCTAAAGCTTGCACATATATCCCCTTCTTTTTTCTTTTTTTTTTTGAGTTAGTGGTAAAACAACCATTCTCTGAAGATTCTTGTGTAGTTTTTTAATGCAAGTGAATTAACAGGAATTAATGGCAGATGAATATTCTAAAAAACCAGTTCATACATTTGTGATTCCCAGAAAAATTGGACATAAACACCAAGAAAATAAAATAACAATAAGTGGAGGTGGCTAAAACCTTAAAAAAAATGAGCAGTTTGATCACTTGGTTCAACTACTGTTTTCAAATCTGCTTCAATGTTGTTACTAAAATGTATGCGTAGGCTAAACAACATTCAAGTGTTGGCCTGCCTAGTTCTAAAACATGGACATGTCAGCCAGATGCTATTGATTTATTATGTTAACCAACACACCATCTGCATGCAGTAGACCTCACCAACAAATCTGAGATGTTTCAATGTTTAGATTGATGAAATCGACCAAGTAGTTCTCCACCTGTCATTCCTCTTTCTTGCAGACCTTTGATTTCTAATTATCTAAAACTCTATTTCATGGATTTTTTCCAAATACCCCAATTAATGGAAAAAAAGTTCTTTTTCTTGAGGCTTCACCTTTCAGGAAGCCCTTGGAGAATTGAATGATGACTATGCGCTAGAAATGGCACAAAAGCCAATGTTTGGCAGATCCACTAGCTAGATATGAGTATTGGAGTTGGGCACTTGAACTCAGCAATCCTTCATTATTTGCTTGTTATTTCTTCATTTGTTTCCACTATATCTTAGATATTCACAAAGAAAGAGTTAAGACATCAATCACATTGCAAGACTATAAAAACTAATTGTAAATTGATTAAATTCATTCATGAGTTGTGTTAACTCTTTGAACGTGAAATTCAAAACTTCATGAAGCATCATCAAGCACAATCTTACTCTACATCCACATGGTCTCTAATATCCTCAGCATTGCATGTGAAAATCATTGCTGAATAGTTAGTGGTCTTTTTTTGGTGGTAAGCAACACATTTAAGTATGGACCATAATATAACTTTAGAGGACGGCGTTTGCATGTCCCCTTCACAGTTGATTTTCACTTATATAGTTTGATCCATTTAGAATATGTAGTCCTTGAATATCTCTTGGCACCAAATAGACCGGCTTCTCTCTGTTTCTAGTTTTCATTTTTCTCTTCTTCTTTATTTTGCCAATGTACACCTTTGATATTTGGCACTTTTAAGCTCAATTGCAGGGGGTGGTTCCATGGTTGGTGCAATTTTGGGTTCAACTAAAAAGGAACCTCTTGTTGTGGGGAAGCCTTCCACATTTATGATGGACTACCTATCAAATAAGTATGTCTAAGTCTCTGATTCTTTCTTATTCACTCTTTTATCATGCTTTAATGCCTTGTTGTTTTGCATTTTATGGAATTAAATATGGTGATGATTTGAGTTTCAGAAAGTAAATGATCTTTTATCATGTCTAGTTGAGTCTGTAAAGTTATTCTCCAAATATCCTCTTTTGAACACTCGATTTAATTGAAATCAGATAGGATAGGCCAGTCAATAATTGATTAGATTACTTGAAACCAGGATTTTGGAAGTGGGATGCTGTTGTTGAGATAATGATATTGACTTAAATCAGCAAGTTCAATGGATTGTATGTTCTTATTTGAACTTCTATAGGTGTAGACAATAGTGATTTGTGCAGTCAAAGCCACACTATCTGAACCTTGCTGACATGACACAGTGCTTCTCTTTCAAAGCATACATGTGTAGCGTAGAGATGTCAACATGCTGTTGTAGATTGCATGCTTATGAGTCTGGGAGTAGGTAAGCGGAATCACCAATGATGCAAGTCGAGGCTCAAGAGGCAAGAAAGCAAAGCTGGAAATTGGCAACACTGTCCATCGGGGTTTTTATTTCCTGCAGAATCTTTCTCTGAAATGAAAATTTGGAAGTGAGATGCTGGAATCTGTCATGCTAAAGAAACCAAAATGAAAATAATTTGCATGGACATCAAAGCATGCCCTTTCTAAATCACCCAGAAGCATGCAGAAATGAGAAACTGGATGCAATACAGTACTCGAGAAATTCCAAAGCAGTTTTTGGAATTTGACCTGAATTTCTGCCTCTGTTAAAAGTCGTTGCTAATGTACACTAAAATAATTAAGAATAGAATTTGTTAGTAGGCTGGAGTTGATGCTTTAGAGAATAATGGTGGCTTGCTTTGAATGACCGGGATAAGAGATGATGTGCAATTGAAGATGATAATGATTTATGCCAAGAAAAGGAAATTCCAACAAGAAACTGGTTTGAAGGAAAAAGAAAAACAGAGGATGTTATATTCAGACAGTTGTTGTGGCTGATCATCAAAATTTGGGTTGAGATAGTGATATATGTCTTTGGCACCAATTTTCAAGCTCTTGCGTAGATCATCCTCAATCACATGGAGACTTTGGAATGTAAAATGTGTTTGGTGTCACTGAGTATGAATCTCTTTTGAGATGCCTGGGCCCCTAGAGAGCTGAAATAATGACCATTGGAGTTTGATCCCATTTCAAGGAATGGAAATCCTAGCCTTTGAGATTGTCTGCAACCTTGCAAAGGAGTTTTGGAATAGCATTATTACGGGAATGCCAATCTTAGTGCACCTTGAGGTGTTATTGGGATAAGCACCATGAAGTATGATTGGGATAAAAAGATCCTGTGAAATTGCTTTCTTCCAATTCTTCAAGGGCATGGATCCGTTAGCATTTGCATCATTGTCTGATCCAAACTTTTTGCCAGCATTTCAGGATCCACAAATTGATGGGAGGCTATTATGATGGCAAAAGTGACATATTTGTGCAAGTTGATAGGCGGTTTGACAACATTCTCTAATGTCAGTTTTTTGCTAATGCCTTGCAACAGATTCGGCATTTTGAAGTCACAAATATGCATGGTGGGAGATAGACTGGATACCGACATTTTATTTGGTCAAAATGGTGGCTGCAAAACCCTTCTTGTACTTTCTGGTAATTGAAGCACTAACCATCTCTTCCTTTTATTTTGACGTTTCCTGCCGAAGGTGCTTTGAGAGTTGAGAGAGCCTGTTCTGTTTTTCTAGGTGTAACTACCCTTGGCATGCTTCAAAGTCCCGACAATTCCATTCAACCAGATTTCTACACCAACAAGATTTCAGATTTCCTGTCACTAAAAGCTGCAACCGTTTAAACATTTCAAGCTATCTATGTCATTCTCATATGTTTTTGTATACTATTATATCAGCATTCTCCCCTATTTTTTTGGCAGAAGATGTATATACCGAAGTGTGGAAATTCCACGCTTCCCTCCAAGCATAAACAAACACATTTTGCTTCTTTGCATCAAAGAAAGCACATTTGATTGCAATAACACTCCTACGTGTGGCCTTACATGTATGCTCTGAGGCAATGATTAGAAGATGAATCATCTAACATTAGAAGATGAATCATCTAACATATATGTAATCATAAGGCTATTTATTTTACCCACTCTTTTTTTTTTCTCTCATTTCTTTTGATGATAATTTTAGTTTGCTCTAATGGGAGCTTACAGCAAACAACCTCGTGAACAGCACATAAGCGACCGTGGCAAAATGTTGCCGAACGCTCCTCTTGTGAAGCTGCTGGTTTGCACCAGGGGGGTTTTCTTCCAGAACAGTAAGCCATGCATTTTATTTTATTTTTTAATTCAACACAGCTGCATCAAAGGATTTTTGTGCAACAGTTTCCAATTGCACGGGAATTTTAGCCTTGTCAGCTCAAATTTTAGCCTTCCTACACCGAACCCAACATGCATTGATAAATGCTAGTGTAGTGTGTCTCTCCACCCTACAACAGGCTTAAAATGTGGCTTTGTGCCTGGCCAGGCTAACCTTATCAGTCCTAATTAGGGGTGTAAGTGGGTTGGGTTTGACCCGTAACCCGTTAAACCCTACCCATGTTCAATTGGGTTCGGGTTGGTCCATTTGCAAAGTTGGGTTGAACCCAACCCGGTTTAGATGTTGGATTGGATGAGGATTAGAGCTAACCCAACTAGTCAACTAGTTTATATATATATATATATATTAGTTGAAAAAATAAAAATCCCTACCCCTACTTCGATAATTAGTCACAATTTTTAAGTAATTAAAAAATTAACCAAAAGGTGTTTAGAAAGGCTTTTATAGTGATTATTATTATTATTAAATTATCATTTAAATTGTTAAAAGAAAAGGTTTTCAACTTTTCATAAAGTCTTATTGCCATTCTTTAAACTTATTTATATCAATTAATAAAATCTGACATATTTTTTATACCACTTTTTAAATTTATATTATTTTAAACTTGTTTTGTAGTTCGAAATACCAACCCATTTTGAACTCGTAATTTAACCCAAATTTTATAAGTAGAGTTGGATTAAGGTTGTGAATTTTAAAAATGGGTTGAATTAGGGTTAAGATTGAAATTTCAGAAAATGTGTTAAGGTTAGGTTTGACTCCATACCGTTCCAACCAGATCTGGTTACACCCTAGTCCTAATGCAGAAGGCAAAGCGGTATAATGAGTGATTTGTCGATGTCCAAGTATCGGCGGATTACGGTGAAATAGTCTTGCGTGAATGATGTACGAGGACAGCAAAATGAGTGAGGTCATACCTCATATTTATGACAACAAGATAGATATTATTTTTTTTATTTTTAATTATTATTTTTTAGCATATCATATTGTTTTCTCTCTTTTTTTCCTTTCACTTTTTCTCTTCCCTCCCACGCATCTTTTTCCCATTATCAAACAGAGCCTTAATGCTCTTATACCCAAAAATTAGGACTAGGGTAACTCATCTCAAGTTATTGTGGTGTATGATTGTACCTTTTAAAATGCCAGCTTTTTCGCAAATTATTTACAGAAGCAGGTTATTATCCACAGTTTTAAAAATTAGAACTAAGAGAATATACAATTTTGAAAATTAGAATATACAACACTGAACAAATATATGTAAAATTTAAATTTTATTTGAATTTATTCACTTAAGAATTAAAATACTATAAAATCTCTAAACCTAAGCTAAATAGATGATGATAAGATTAAAGGTTGAGGGGGATTTTTCAAAATCATTACAAAGGATACCATTATTTTCTAAATCATTTAGTATTATATTTTGTATTATTTCAACTATTATTTCTAAATCATTTAAATTAGTATGAAATATTTTCCCATTATAATGCCCGTGGTTTTAATGAAAATTTATCCAAGACACAATATACAACTCTAATCACTGTCGTTTAGACTACACTCTTAAAAAGATTTCAAAATAAATATGCTTGATGGGTTCTAACCGCTAGTCATCATCCATGCATTTCCTTAGTAGATGCACCAACGTTCCAGACGTGAGCTTCATGCTAGCGAGAAATGGGTAAAAGCATTTTTCACGGGTAATGCGAGAAACTCGGCTAGCTGTGATTATTATTATTATTTTTTTAAAAAAAAAACAAAACACCGCACAAAACGCTGTGCGCGTGTATGCATATATTAATATAATTTCTTCTTCAATTGGCCGATTAAAACTCCAATCTGCCGCCGGCTGTTTGGCTTCATGCCGCCACAGAAGTGAGGTTGTACCGGCTGGAAGCCGCTCTCGTTTCGATACCCTCCCGAATCCGTACGTCAACGGAAATCTATAAAGATAGGTAGGGCCTTCCCAGCTTCCATCGTCCCCACTCCATCCCATGTACCTGTCTCTCTCGTTTCCTTCGCCTTCCCCTCACTCTCACCTAAGCTGCTGTTGCCGCCGCTCGAACCACCAATGCCTATCACAAAAGCATCATCCCCTTTCTCTTCCATGGCGTGGCTCATGCCCTAGATTTCGTCAACATCCTCAAATCATCTCCTCCTTCCGCCATCGCACTTCCAAGAACATCCCCAGATCCGATCGAAAGATCGAGATGGTGATTGATCTCGAAGACATCTCGAACCGGGCCTCAACATCGCTGCAGAGGTTCTTCAGATCATCCCGGAAGAGATTCCGTGAATTCCTCTCTTCTGGGGAGGAAGCGGTCGCCGACTTTCAGACTCTAGTCACATTTGACAGGAAAGGACGGTTGCTTATAGCCTACCGCCGTTCGTCTCTGGAGTTCTTTGCGAATCTCGCCATCTTGAGCTTCCTTGCTGTTTTCGCTGTTCGGTTTTTGGCGAAGTTGGTGTTGCGGTCTGGGCTTGGTAACTGGGATTTGGTTTGGAGGAGGGACAGGAGTCTTGCAGGGAAAGAGGTTGTCGTTGGGAGGAAATTTAACAGGAGAAGTGGTTTTGGGGCTTCGGTGAATCCTCTTTCTGTTGTTAAGGACGCGGGAAGGAGAAGTGGAGAGCGGGTTTTGGATCGACGTAAGGTTTCTAAGCGGGAGATGCTACCGTCGTGGTGGCCAACTTCAGTGACAAAGCCAGTTGGGGCAGCAGAAAAGGAATTTCAGAGGGAGGCCCGTAAGCTCATTCAAGGTAAACACTCCCTCAACCTTGATGGGTTTGAATCTAATATGACATTAAAAGTAATTCAATTTGTGTGTTGTAAGAAGATTTCTGCAATCCTCTATGTGTATAGTGGGGCCCATCTATCTTGTTTGGTATGGTGATGTAACAAGGTGTATAACAATTTGCATTCTGAATGGCGATACTTTGCCTGTCCAAACCCAAAACGATGCTTGTTTGCCATAATTAATCTCCAGATGATTGTTGAATCACTGGAATGGCAAAAGAAACAGTTTCTATAGAAAGTACCATGCAAGCGGTCATCCAAAAGCTCATTACCATATTATTAACTCCATTTTGGGGTGTGAGAGATATAGACACTAAAATACAAGCTGCAACACCTGCATGTCTATCAATGCGTTTTGGATGCATTTTAAAGCCCAAGACCATCAATTTTAATATTTTGAATGCTCCGTCAATTGTTGTCAAATGAAAAACATTTTATTTAATGCAAAATACAGTTTGACAATTAGAAATTGGCTGGAGAAATTGTGATGATGGAAGTATGAATGTACATTGTTGATCCATCAAATGCATAATCCTAACTGACAGTGAGGAAAAGGTAGTCTGAAGAGTTGGAATATGTTACCAATCTGAATCCAACCCAACCCAACCCAAGCTGGGGTGGAGGTGGAAACCCTTATGTAGAAGGAAATTATCGTTTTTAAGCCACTGAAAGCTTCCGGTTTTGGGTTTGGATTGTGTTACCCAACCCAAGTTGCACTCCAAAATCCCTAACTAGTCTAAAAACTGAATGCCTCATGATCCTCCTTAATCCCTACATGGCTAGACATAATCTATAGATGGTGATCCATTTTCATATAGTGCCACTGAAAGCTGCATCTGCACTTCTTTTGCTTTCATTTATTTTAAATGTTAGCACTTGTTGCACTGGTAAAAATCTTAGGCTGCTAGCATGAAAATGTGAGTTTGAATTTGAGAGTAGCTGCTTTATGCATAAAAGCCAAAGGTTAGGACTTTTCCAACTACTCCCTATTGGGAACTTATGTAAGTAGGATTGGACTGGGCTATGGTCCTTTGTTTCTTTCTTTCTTTATTTTCTGATTTGAATGGAGATTTGTAAACTTCTTTCTTCTATGAAATTGTTTTTGCATTTGTTATGGACGTTGCATGGACATTTTTAATTGGAATTCTTAGTGGATAGTACTAGATCTTATTATTATAATTTATTTTGTTTTTCCCCTTTGGCAAGGCATGTCAAAAATGAAAGAAGAGGGGAGGGGAAGGGAGAAGAAAGAAAGATATTTAATACTGGTTGGATTACATTTTGCAGGTAAAGTTAATTATCCCCTTGAACTGGGAACAAATTCAAGAATGCTATTGTTGGTGTTTTTCTCCTTCAGCTTGTTACTTACTGGCTTGGTTTCCAGCAATGATGGATGATAGAATGAGCGGAAAGGATCTTACGGAGGATGATATCCTTGAAGTCAGTGTTTTGTGACCCATTTGAGTTTTATGTCCTTTTGTAGTTGGTGTCTAAAGTTGTGCTCTAATAATACACTTAATACCTTTCTGTGGGTGTAGACTGCCTATCTTTAGATATCAAATTAGTTTCACAGTTTCCCAGCTGTCAAATGCCACACAACATCAATAATGCATAAAAGTGTTTTATTTTTTTTTTCCATATCTTTTTTTCCACTTCTCTTTTTCAGAAAGGATGCAGCTCTTCTTTTCTGTTGTTTTTGTTTTCCTCCCTCTTGGAAATGAAGGATACTGATTTTACCAAACCAAAGACCGGAAATAATGTGGATGACAGATCTAGTCTCAAATTTTGGCAAGAAAAACGTGCTTCAGTTTTGTGGAGATCCTTTTGTTCCTCCCTTTTCCATGCTAAAAGGCCTAGTTATATGAATAATATATATAAATGGCCACAGAGCTTATTGTCCTTCAGATTTTATTTTTCCGTGAAAACATAATGTCTTTAGTTTTATTTAATCTTGGTAACAATTGCTGCTCATTTTTGTGATTTGCTGACAGAATATGATAACATTGAAGTAATGTCTATTCCAGGAGTTTTTATTTATTTAATAAATTTATCCTGATGATGGTTGGCATGCAGCTCTTTATTAAAAAATATAGTTGTGTTTGGGCTATCTGTTCTCCACACAATACTATTCCAGTGTGTGGGGTCCACACATCCTCTTTCTTGAATAATGTGTTTGGAGTTGTGTTCATCATATCAGCAATATTCCTGATAGATCATTTTGGCAAATGGGTTAAATGATATCAGCAATTAATAAAACAATAACCAGATATCTTGTATGTATTTCCTTTATGCAATACCAATGTCAACATATTTATGATACAAGCCAACTATGTAATTTTTACATGGTGTAGATTGATATTCCTTCTAATGACTAGAACCTCTGGGAAAGATTTTTTATTCTCTTTTCAGGCATTGGGTCATTGTCCATATGGGTGTGTTTTGAGAAACAGAAAAGAGGTGGAAAAAAATGGAATTTGACAAGGCAGTGGAAAAGAGAGGGAATGATGCAATGTGATGGGGGTAATGATTGGATATAAAGTGAATAAAAATAAAATAAACATCTTTTTGGATGAAAAGATGAGGATAATAATTGGTTATGTAGATAATAATGAAGAAAAAATATGATTAAGATCGTCAAGGGAGTCTAAATTGGGTTGTTTCATGGAGCTGCCCACTGTTTGGGGGTCGCATACCTGCTATACGTTGGTAATGATTGGATAAAAAATGAATAAAAATAAAATAAACATTTTTTTGGATGAAAAGATGGAAGATAATAATTGAAAATGTAGATAATAATGAAGAAAAAATAGGATTGTTAAGTTTTTAAAATCGGGTACAAGAATCTAAGTTCTCCCTAAAAACACTCCAACCTAATGGAGATCAGAATTTATAGCTTTTGAATTTATTATAGAATTTATGGAGACCAAAAGTCAACAGTGAGAGAATTTTCGATCAACCATTCTGTTATTATCATCATATAATTCTCTTGGTGTCCTGTTCTTGTGATTGAAAGTATGTGTGAAGAATCCCTCCAAAAATTTTAAGAAGTGGAAGACATGAAAGAGAATGGATAATATGTTCATGGATAACTCAGGCGCCTGAATATATGGGCATGTCATGTGAAAGTCATTCTCATATCAACAAATGCACATGAACATGCATTAGATGAGTGGATCATGTGAGAATATGTGGGCATGTCACGTGAAAGTCATTCTCATATCAACAAATGCACATGAACATGCATTAGATGATTGGATCATGTGAGCATTTAGTGACTCTTGAGATTTACTATTTATTTTCTTTTTTTGCTTAATTGTGAGGTTTCAAGTATTGGTTTACATGATTGTTGGAAAATCCTACCATGAGTAAAATTTTAAGTATTGCTGAACATGGTTGTTCTGATGAAAACACAAGCATCCTACCATGAGCGGATTATTCAATGTTTAACTTGTTTATTTTGTTTTCTTTTATCGGTATTGATTGTTTGGGCATCCATTTTGTCTTTATTGGTATCGATTGTTTGGGCATGCATTTCATCTCTACCCTTTCCTGCGCCTTTGTTTCCCTTTTTTTTTCTTGAGAAGTGAAATTGACTGGTAGTTGCACTTTGATCTTAGAACCATAAAATTAATCCATGAATCTTTAGCTATTGATGAACTTGATTTTCTTTGTTTTGTTGGAGCAGCTACGTCGATTATGCAAGACTTCTGGTGTAAAGGTCTCAATTGAAACAGCCAATGCACGTGATTCATTGTTTCGCGTCTCAGTTGATTTTATTCTCAACACTTGCAGCAAGTATTATATCTTTGATGATTAATTTTTTGGTCCTTGGGATTTTTAGTCTGCTTGCTATATTTCATCTAATTTATGTTTTCCTTCTTAAGCCTTTTTTCTGAATTTTCTTTTGCAGTGCAACATGCCAACCCAACCTTATTCAAATTGATGGTGAGGATCCCCGCCAATTTGTTGCAGGATTTGCAGATGACATTGGGCTTGAGTATGCTCGGGCTGCAAAAATTGTGTGTGCATCTGTTGCTGCACGCACTCGTTCATGCTTTCTGCAAGCTTGGGTAAGCTTTTGAATGACTATTTCCAGGGCGCCTCGCTGATTTTTCACAGAACTTACTCCTGCTTTTATCCTCAAGTTTTTGGTTGCAATAGCTGTTTCTTTTTTACCTAGAAATTTACCAAGCATCAATCATTCCCATCATCATCTAAGCTTCTTCCCAAGTGTTCCAGTTATCCCTGATATTTTCAATAATATTGGCAGTCTTATCGGTATCCCCATTGTTTCCTCAATGTGTCCCAAAATTTGTTACAGTGTGCTAGTATGGGTGATAGTACCTATATTAGGGATTTGGTTACGGTGTCTGTCTCTTTATCCCAAAGAAGTTCACAAAACATTTCTTATCATCATAATCATATGAGTCTTGCACCAATTGTTCCAGTTGTCCTTGAGTTTTTTGATGACATCAATAATAATATCAGTATCCCCTGATCATCATATGTGATACAATCTCCTCCATTTCCCAATTTTGTCCTTGATCTTTCTCAAGTGGCCATACCAATGATAGCTACAAATACATGTCTGTTTGGCAATTTACAACAAGAACAATATTCGGTACAGTTACCCAGCAATTTAGGGTATAATGTATCTGAGACTTTAAAACTGGTCATTTTCGAGAACATAGATGTCCTTGTGAGAGAGGTGTTTTCTGATGCATGTAGGCAATTTTATTTTTTTTGGTACAAATTTTTGTTGTGGATCTTATTTAAAATTGAGTTCATCAGATTTGTTACCATCTCCAAGCAACTCAATTCTTAGGTAATCATCCTTTCTTAAGCTGACAATCATGCTCAAATTTCAGTCAAATATTTGTGGTATTCACGAATCACAGTAATGATGAAGTAACATCATGACCTGCCAATAACAGATTATGAATTATATACTGTTACAATGTCAAGGACTGAAAAAGTTGTGAAATGAATCATAATAGTAGTTGAAATTATAAAAAAAGATAATGTGTTCTGAAGTCACAATTACGGTAAAAAAATGATTTACAAAGGTTCTTCAATTACAGAATTGAAATTCCAAATTGATTTTATTATAGGATTTATTTTGCCCCTTTTTGAGGATGCTGCCTGCAGCATTGGATGAGAAGTTTCACATTTAACTCGAGAATATTTCATTCTGACTTTGACCACATAGCTGATGAAGGATCTAAAAATTTCTATTCCTGGATAATTTTGGAACTCTTTCATGAGTGACTGTCTTGTTGCCCACAGTTAATTGGTAACCTGCTGAACAATAGGTAATTTGATTTTTGCATGGTAACAGAGTTTTTAGGACACAAGATGTGCGCTTTCATATTTCAACTTAGTGTCAAGGCCCACTTGAGATCATTCTTAGAGTTTCCTCTAAAGACCAGGTCCTTAGAAAAAAGAAGATAATGAAGATCTAAACCTTTCCTTGGAAGGAACATCTTTTAAAATGAAGACTCATATTATAAACATTCCAACTCCCCCAAGCTAGAGGACTCACAGTTTCTAGCAAGCACCTGTGAAAACTAAACTTAGGATGGAGATGGATAATTGGGAAGCTGTCCATCTAGCTACTGATGTGTTTTAGAGTCTCTAGTAAGAAAGCTGTTGTGCAATTTCAACCAGTTGTACTCCCCCCCCCCCCCCTCTTGAAGTCTCAATCTCCTAAGAAAGTGTAATATTATGGTGATGGTGGTGATTTATTTTTGAAGTTAGTAAATATGGTGTGAATTTTGTATATTGTAGGCTTTGGAAATTCAAGGGAAAAGGGCTGAAGCATTGAATGAACTAACAAAGATCTGCGCAATTCATCAGATATTTCCTCCTGAAGAAAATTCTGTAAGCATTTTGCATGACCTCTCCTTTCTGGCGGCATCATTGCATGTGTGACATATATTTAATATTTCCTGCTGTAAACATTTTGACACTTCAAAGTGGCCTCAATAACATTTAGCATCACTGTCATGACCATATTTGATGTTGTGACTTTTCCTTTGTCAGTTCTAGCTAGGGTTGCAATTCGGTAAGGTTGACCTCACTGAAATCTCAGTAAGGTCACTTCATTTTGGCCCACCATAATAATTTTAGCTAGATCATAGCTTATGATCATATTTAGAATTACCTATTTGGTTAATAATTTAAAATTTATCTCAATGCAAGGTTTCCATGAGTCACAAAATTAACATCATTCAAGAGTAAATATGGATCCATTAGAAAATTTCTCCTTGTGGGATCTACAAGTACTTGATCAAACATCTATAACATTTATGGTCTTCCTTTCACATAGAAGAATAATTATACAATATATTATGACATTTTAATATCTATGTAAATTAATATAATTTATTTTTATATGTTACATATGATTTTATACATTTTCAAATGATATAATCCACAGAGATCTCTAATTGAAATGATTTTGTATTTTGTAAGTGATTAGAGGGTGCAAAATATGATAATTGGCTAAGGTTTTGCTAAAATTATTACAGTAGCCAAAAATAAAGTGGCCTTACTGAGATTTCAGTTAGGTCGACCTTACTATATTGCAACCCTTCTAGCTCTGGAATATGATTACATCATTAATTTTAAGAAATGTTTCACCCTCTCCTACCTCACTCGCAGCAGTCTCAACCAGTTTTCCTACATGCTTAACTGTTAGAATTGCTATCATAAACATTTTTAATATGTTGACTTGTTCCTTCTGATCCTAGCTATGTATAGTGATTGTGTTGTATGATTTGAAGAATATTGTGCTCATATGTTTGATAGGTTATCTAGTTGTTTTCTGTTCTCCCATTTTCTCAGTAAGAAGTGGCAGTGATTTTTTTTTAAAATTATTACTGCTGTCTTTCCTTCTTATTTGCACAAGCATATGCTTCATTTACTATATAGAGTGGGCATTTTTCTTAAATTGGTGTTTCATGGTATATGATATGGGATTTTGTGCTTCCACATATTTCGGAGCCTTGAACTGAAATTGCACTTGAGCTGGTATTGCTCTTTTTGAGTCCCAACAGGCCAAATTTCTCCAACCTTGATGAATCATTTCTTTGAAGTTTTACCACCATGTGGAAACCTAAAATAGAGTTTTATTAAGCAACCTGTGATTTTCTTGCAAGGAGTCAAGGCTTATGTCACATGCATCTGCCATCATCTGAATAAGTAAATGAAGAGGCAGCATTTTTTCTTAAGTTGTGGTTTAGTAGGGTTGACTTACTGAAATTTTGTAAGGTTACTTTTTTCGCACCCACCATGATTTTTTGAAGAAATCAAAGCTGACCAATATATTTAACACTTTCTGTTTAGCTAAGAACCTAAAAATCATCCTGATATGAGATCCAAGTAGGCCACAAAATAGAAATATTTTGAAAGTGAATATACATCCATAAAAAAAATCTCCTTGCTTGTGGAACCCAAAATCATGTAATTAGATACCCATGCTGTCCTTTCATATTGATGAATGATTATATAAATTTATATGACATTTCAATATTTGTGTGAATGAATCCAATTGATTTTATATGTTACTCATGATTTTATACATTATCCAATAATGTAGCATAGATAGGGAGATCTAATCAAAACGATTTTAAGTATTTTAGGTAAGTGAATAATGATAAGTATGATTGTTGACTCGGGTCTCATTAAAAATGTCACAGAGAGCCCGAAATGAAGCATATTATGATTTCAGTAAGTTCAACCTTATTGAATCACTACCTTTTAAGTGATTCTTTTATTATTATTATTATTATTATTATTTATTTATTTATTTTTGGTTTGTGTTGGCTTTATGTTTACTCCCTATGTCAACAAGACATGAAATGCAAGTTCAATTCACTGTTGCAGACGTCATCTTGGAGGTCATATACATTATTTTCAACTATAACTTTCTGGTGCTCCAATTTTCTTTTATTTCTATTCTTTTCCTCTCTCTCTCTCTCTCTCTCTCTCTCTCTCTCTCCTCATTGTGTTGATGTTTATATGTTAATTGGCATCTCTAGATCTGGGTCACACCCATTGAAGTTCATAAATTTCTTTATTCTTCTAGTTTCTTAATGAGATATTTCCTGAAAGTCATGGAAAATTTGCAGTTTTAATGTTAGAAGCACCACTCATGCACGTATATAATCTTTCAATGGGGATCTTTCAGGGAAGCCTTTTGAATGGATGGTGATTTTTGCAATGGCTCCATTGTAGGGACTAATAGACTTAACATTTAAACACTCATCTAGGATTTTGCATTATGTTCCTGGAATTCAATCTATAGTTCTTATAGTTTTTACCATTTTGACCTATAGCTGTTTCTGCCCATCCTATATTTGCTTCCTCTTAGTTCTTATCATTTTTCCACTAGTGGAAATTGCTAAGCAACTTAAGCTTCATATTTTACTAAAATGGGTTTGCTTTTACACTGCATTGGAATTGAATCTAGGCATGGAATGGCATCATATAACAGACTGGAAACTCTTATCTATGCAATGTTATTTAATGTCTTTGCTACTGAATTTACTACCTACTACACTTTTATGGGATTAACCATGACATTTTAATGAAGTTGGATGTTGCAATAATTTGGGATTAGCATTCTGAAGTGAAAACTCTCAAAATATTTGGCATTCAATCTCAAAGCAAGTTCCAAATGTTTGCATATATAGAATTATAATTGGGTCATAGGGGTTCTGATTAACTTCTTAATTCTCTTTGCCTCTTATAGCTGTGAAATCTTTCCATGTTCTGTGAGTCCGTGACTCTTGACTTCTAATTGCAGCCTGAAATGGAGATGGTGGCTCAAGGGCTTGGGAGACATTTAAAATTTGAGCATAGAGAACACCTGCTAAAGCTGCTAGAGGGAGTATGCAGGCCTGAAAATCAAAGGATTGCAGCAGAAGCACTTGGCCTGGCAAGCAGTACTCTCTCTCTCTCTCTCATCATGATGGGTAGCCCTTGAAAAGTAGCATATGCTTATGAGACAATCTCATGAACCAAACATTCTGATAACGTTTGTATAGGCTTGATTTCTGAAGTATTTATGATAATTTCTGGAGATTTTTCATTAAAAAATCAATAATAAAACATATGATCAGGGTATGGAGCTGCATATGCATTCGAGTTACAATATCCTGACCTTACTAGGTCTGTACTGCTCATCTCAGACATCATAGCATGCAATGTGGCTGGGGTTCAGAATGTATTAGACATTGCAGGCTGGGAAATGATTAAAGGCTTGTGTTTGGTTTGATATAAAAGCACTGTAAAAGCCCATGAAACATAAGAGGGGTGTAAAAAAGCTCCCTTTTCTCTTGCATTTATTTTGATGTGACATTTACTTACCCATAACAACTTTGTTTTTTTTACGTCATTGCTTATATTTTTCTCAAGAAGGCTTAGCTATTTTATCTTTATTCACTTCATGATTGAAATGATCCCTTTTCTTCTAGACATCATCACCTCCCCTTCTACACATTTTACAGAACCATTTTTTCTTCCCTTTTTACATCTCTGTTACTTCTATGCAAACATAGAAAGGAAAACAGAATATAACTGTAATGTTTTTGATATCATGAAACTTTAATTTATCCATTTCTATTGCTCTGGAGACAGAGAAAATTGATTATTCTTCAGATTCACGTTTGTTTACTCACTCCTGAAAGAAGAAATTAAGGTTTTAATTTTTGTTAGCTGTTTTGATGAGGTCTTGAAATGATGATGATAACTTGTTGTTTCTTCTTTTTTCTGTCTCTTTATTAATTATGCATCTATGGTAGTTGTGAAAAAGGTTTCCTCTTTATTTTTTTGTTCTATAAAGTGTTGAAATGAAAAGAAAATTTTTTCTTCAACAAAGTGTTGAGAATGAAAAGGAAAATAGATATTTGCTGCTTAAACTATGGAGAGACCTTATTGCAAGGATTTTCTTAGGATGTCCGCAGCTCAGACTTGGCTGAGTCTGCAGATGACAGAATGAATCAGTCTCAAGTCCCTGAGTCTTTAAACTAAGATTATGTCCCCAATAGAAAAGCAAGGAGAATCATAGACTTGACATTTTGTTTAGTATGAATCAGCAAAATGTGGGAAAATTAAAAAAAATTATTCAACAAGATCTAGAAGCAATTGTGGATGTTAAGAATAAGTGAAACATTAGAAAACATAAAAATGGTTCAACAAGATCTAGCAGTAATTGTGGATGTTAAGAATAAGTGAAATGTTGGAAAAGATTAAGAAAATTGTTCAACAAGATCTAGAAGTAATTCTGGGACCTCACGACAATTCAGAGTTTTGCACTTTGACAAAGCTAGGGTTTCCAAATGGTCTTGAATCTTGGTTCGCTATTAAAGTGTCCTGCTTTTGAGACATTGAAACCTGAAACACGGACCTTAGAAAATTTTTCTCAAAAGGTAAATGAGGAATTTTTTGGGAAGGGATAAGCGTTCTTCCCTAGAGATGGAAAAAATTGTCCACCCAGTTGCATTAGCAATTTTTCCTATGTTCTTTACGCTGATGTCATGATGATTTGAGGACAGAGACCATTATGGGAAAGTTGATTGCAAAATAATAATTACTACTTAAAAAATACCTACCTATTATTTCTTTTTCCAGTTATGAATGTTAAAAGAGGTTCATAGCAGCCTGGCTGTCCCTATTTCTCAATAGTTTCTTTCATGAATAGGTGGTAGCAATCAGAAATATATGGATGGAAAAAATTTATCATCTCTACTATCAACAAGGAGACACGGACTTACAGAGCATTCATTATCATTTATATTAGGATTTAGTAATTTCTACAGGCTTTGGGGGTATATTTCTCTGTCATAATGGTTATTACTTCTACTGTTCTCCATCATGGTTTATACATTGGATGAGAAATATTCCTAGTTTTTTTTAAGAGATTTTGTTTGATTTATTAGCTATGAGAGGCCATTAACTATATGACAGTCCTTTTTGTTTTCTTTCATTTCTAGGAAAGTGGTCGAATTTATTGAGTAGCTGTTGTTTTTCTATGTGCATTCTGGTGTTTATTCCCTTCATTTTTTTGGTGCAGTTTGACACACCTGACAACATGGCAGTCCACGGGTACTTGTAATGGTTCCAATTCAAATTGAATATTGGAGTTTGGCCTCTTCACCAATTGATCGAATTATCATCTTGATGTTGGTAGCAAAGACAGAATTTGGTTGTGGCAGTAATGCAATTGCTTTTGACATGCATACTCATGTATTTTTTTACATTATAATATGCCATAATATCGGTGTATTTTCTACCTTTTCTGGCTAAATTGGCTTCTTCAGTACCATGAGGCATGCGTTTTTTACGTTTTGTGGTTGTCACACAAGTTAAATGGTAGCTCAGATTATATAGGTTTTAAAAACAGTATTAGAAATGGATTTGACTTTTGATGGTTTCAACTTTCAACATTAAAAATAGAGAGGGATCTCATCCCTCATCCCTCATCCATAAAAATGCTCCGGAGTTCTAATTTCACTCCCTTAATCAACTCTCAGTTTTGCCAATCCAAAAATAATCCTTCTTTAACAAATTCGAAATACCTATTTTTTTCGTTCTTCATATATTCTTAAGATATCCTCCAGTTTTGCTGGTTCTTACCAGAGGAATTACCAAAACAATATGCGAATGCGAAAGAAATAATAATAGAATAAGGAAAAATAGAGGATTAGCTAAAATGTGCATGCCAAAGTAAGGCAAGAACAACACTTAAACTCGCTTTGGCTGTATTTTTATGGAATATAAGTAAGCACAGTGCTAGTGATATATTTGCAAGAATAAAGACCGAAACAAAAGATTATTGTTTCTAATAGTGATGAAGGGTTTCATACAAACTTTTGAACAAGCTTCAGAGAGGTTTTGGATACAGCTAGGAATTTTTGGTAACGCAAATGGGACTTGATGAAACAAAGGGGAATTCTTGGTACAAAGATGGACAAAGAGGCTTACAGTAAGAAAGGGATTGAAATGGATGCCTGGCCTGCCTTCTTGAATCTCTGCCTTCTTCATTGGAATCTCCACTTTTACAGCGGGGGGAGTACAGCCACTTCATCTTTCGCAGCAAATCGCCTACTCCATTGGAATGCTCCCTCTTATAGAGGGGTAAAGTGAGTTGTCCATATAGGATGCTACGTCCTTACACCTTTCGTTTTTTGTGGGGTAGCGAATCTGGCAATGAAACCTACTTAGGGTATTACTGTCTTGGCTTCTTTCAATGACTAACTTGGTTTTTTTCAGAGAATTTTGCAAGGATTCTCACCGTAGTCATTTAATCTTTGGTTCTATTTTCAGTGAATTTTGCAGCATATCATTTTGCTAGGCCATTTATTAGAATTGGCCGAGAAGCCCAATCATACCTATAATATCTTGTGCGTAGCCTTCAAAGTTGCCGTTTGATGATTGGGCACCTTTGTTTGGTGTTTCAGGAACCTTAGTTACTCCAGAAGATTCAATTAGGAGAAGTATTTCTTCAAGAGCCTTTTTGTACTCGTTCGGGGAGGAAGCCAATGCCAATTTTGCATTTAAAAGGCTTTTTTGTGCTAGAAATGCTGAGGTAAAGCTGGGTTGTTGGATTGGTTGATTTTGGAAGTTGTAGGATTGTTCTTTTAGCCACTGAAAAACAGCTTGAGGAGTGGCTTTGATGGGATTAAACTCGTTCCACCATTTCACCTTGAAAAGTCTTTCTAACGATGGTGGAAGAGGTGGATTTGCAATGGAAATATATTCCTAAGAAACAATCCATCCTAAAGACATTTTTGAAAAGAAGTGGAGTGAAATTGGGATTTTTCTCTCTTTGGGACATTGGAGCCGCTTGTTGAAAAAGAAGGAAAGCTTCATCAACTTGAGGAGGAAGAATTTCTTGGATTGGTCCCAAATAAGACCACCAGTTGACAAACCAGCAAGGAAAATGAAAAACAGCATTGTTCTGAAAATGAAACATCCAATAATGTTTGTTTTGCTTGTTTTGATAGAAAAATGCATTCATCCAAGCCTCTTGGTAATCCCAGTAACTGAAAATTTGAGGAGTGAAGTTGAAAGAATTTTTTTTCAACTGGTTCACATCTCCCCATTCTGAAGGAGAAATGATTTTGCAAATTTGGACTATGGAATGAGTGATATTGAAAGGATCATTCGTATCCTTGTAATGTTTGATTGAAACTGAATCAGTATCAATCAGAATAGACTCATAAAAAGCTGTTGTTTTGTTCAAATCTCCAGGCTGAAAATGCCAGTGTTTGGGAAAAATCTTTTGTACCATATCACTGGGTGTTTGGGCAATGAATTCATCTTCGATTAAAAGAATTGGTTGTTCTAATGCCTTTGCAAAATATCTTGAAACATTTTTCAATTTTTGGAAATTGATTTGGAGCGGTTTTTCACCAATTGATGATCCCACATCTCTATAAGATTGAATTTTTTGGATTGCCGATTTGAATGGTTCAATCTCTTGGAGTTGTGGATTTTGTGCAATCAAAGCTAGTTGGATTCCATCTGGGATTTGTTGAGCTTTTGACAATTGGAATATTGAGGGGGAAACTTTAGCTTCATCTCTCGGACAAACTACTTTTTAGACCAAGTCAAAGATTTTACTGAGGATTTCGGGGTAGAAGAAGGTTGCGCGTAGGATTCTTTGGTTTGCTTTTCGGTAAATCGAGCTTGGGATTGCGAAGGGGATAGTAATATTGGAGACATTTCTGGTTTCCCTGCAAAAGTTCCGAGATAGAAAATCAGGCAATGACTTAAGATAATTCTGTCGATAAAGTCAATTCAAAATTGGAAAGTGATGGTAAAGCCCTCACCAACTTGCAAAAATTTGTTTTGAGTGATATTTTGAACATTTATTTACAACATATTTTGCAGCCTTAAATATTTGATTTAGCAAATATGGAAGTTTTGCATATCTATTTGTTCTAACTTGGTACAAGGTTCAAATCGTCTTTTGAGAGTAACATAACTCCATATATCAATATACAGGGAGAATTACAAAGCAAGAAATAACTATGATGCCTCCAATGACAAAATCCCCAAGAATTCATACGAACACACCATTCAAAACCATTCAAAAGTAAGGAACAAGGGATTGATCAGAAATAAAACATAAAAAAGAGAAACATACATACCAAGATCAGCAGCAACCTCTTTCATCTTTCCCCAAAGCTGTGCCCATCAGCTTTCTTCCATCTCTGCTTCTGAGTAGGCAAGAAGATTTCATCGAGTTCCTGAGCAACAACAGGTCCAAGTGCTGGATATATCTTATTCCATATCATCTGCTGTTGTTCAACGTTGGTATACCTGAGTGTCACCATTTCTCTCCTCGAGTAGCTTCTCTTGAATCTATTCCCTTTCTCAAATGCATTTGGGATCTTAGAGACAGAACCCAGCTCATTTCGCTCTTCATTGGCAATCAAACCTCCTCTACTGTCGCTGCTCCTCCAGCCACTACATCGCTCCCGTACCTCTCTTTTTCCACAATCCCATCAGCCCCCAAATTTCTCCTCATTTGTGCCCAATCTCCAGGCCGGTAGTACATTGAGCTCCAAAGGTGGATTTCTAGCTTTCGTACTTGGACTGGATGTAAGTAAGAAGAGGAGCTGCAACTGGCTTTTATAGTTGAGAGACCTTTCCCGCTTCTAGTTGCTCGCAAGACACGTGCCTACGTCGCTAAGGAGTTCCATCTTTGCATGCCACGCAATAAAAGCATGGACGATTATTCTCTAATGGCTATATTTTAATGAATCATGTATAAGGTATTTACTTGCCTTTTCTTGTTATTACCTTCACTTATCTCAACAATCCTCTCTCTCTTTTTTTCGTCATTATTTACATTTTTAATCCTCGATCATTTTTTTATTCAATGTATTGTATTCACCCCTAAAGACGGCTATGACTGGCTGCTGGCTGCTCCTTCAAATTTTTAAAAATTAAAAATGCCCCCTCATGGCTTGAGGAAGATGGAGGATAAATCAAGCATGGCAAGATTTGGCCTTAGGAAAGCGAGTAAAAAAAAGAAAAATGGAAACATTCCTCATGGATAATTTGCACTCCGAGCCTTGTTGATCGTACATATTATTCACGGCATTACTTCTGAAATTTATATTCATATCCCTAAATTTTAAAAATATTTTAAACATGCCCCCGTCGACCACCTTTAAACCAAAAATATATTCATTACCCACCTACCTAAGTAGGATTTACCTGTCATTTTAGCTCTAACTCATTATCCGTGTTATTTTAAGTATTATTTTTTGTATTTATCATTTTATGTCAAAATTCATCAAAAAAAATTTAGTAGTAAAAAAAAATCTCCTCGATGTTTTTGTTTAATAGAATGCATAGGGAAAATGTGGAATGATGAGTATAGGACAAAAAGAGAATAAAATGATTGGTCTGTAAAAGATAGGATTTATTATTAGATAAAAAAAAACCAGTGAGTAAAACATATGAAGGCCACTGATGGAAAATATAGAAATAAGAGGCGTAAAAAAACACGCCCTGATGCTCCGATCCGAATAAGGCCGACAAGGAAAGTGAATTCTGCTGCACATGACACTGTAAAAGAAGGTAAGCTGGAAACTCTGAAAGGCATTGTTGGCTATTTCTGCTTTATTTCAAATGATTGTGACATAAGTATGGAAATAGTAAATTGTACATATAACAAAACGACAACAAAAATGTACCATGAATTTAGTGTTTATAGGGACCACTGGTCATTTTTAGGCCTATGAACTATGATGGAAATATTCCCTGGTGTGGACATTTGACGTGAATCAAGAAAAATACATGCTTTCTTATTTTTTAAATATGATGTGACATTTTAATGATTAAATAATTTTATTTTCATTATTACTAATGTTTGCAATCAGTATTCCCTATTTTTCACATGAAAAGTCCATCTATTTTATATTTACTTACTTTATATTTTTAATAATTACCCTTACTATACCATATTATTCTTTCTTCTTCTTCTTTTCCCCCCTTCTCTTGTCAATTCCTTTCCCAATTACCAAATGCAACTGTAAAATGATAGCTACACAGTGTTGCTTTAGTCTCTTCACCTATGTTTTTGGTGGGGCAGATTCAAGCAACTGAGACATACTTTCAAAAACAGAAGTATGAAACACTGAATTCACATATGAGATTAAGAGATGACAAGGAACTGAACTGGGAATTGAGCATCCAACGTTGGGTTGGTTTTTAATTGAATTTAGTGATGCAGTCGGAGGCGTGAGAGGATATCTTATTCTTAGCAGGCAGTGCATTCCCAGATTATCATTTGTTTCATGCACTTTCTTGTGTGAAAGGTCATCGAGAGAGAGGGAGGAAAAGGAGAGAAGGCTGTTAGTCATCAGACACGCTAATTGAATAGCTAGATTCCATATCCTTGGCAGGTCACATTGTTGGTTTTGGGCATTTTCTTTTCATTGTGAATGGAGGATTTTCCAAGAGAAAATGTTGAAAACTTATGCAGACAGAATTGCAGGATTGGGAAATGAGAAAAAAAAAAATTAATAAATGATGTCAATTGTGGAGTGAATGGGGTTAAGATAAACAGAGATAAATGCCAAGAGATCGAAATGAATGGGGTTTCCTTTGCTCTATAAACTATAAATAATTGAGCAGGACAGTTATTGTTTCATGGACTTCTCTGGTGAAAATGGTCATCAGAGAGGAAAAGAGAGGGTTGTCGTCAGACACCATAAAGAACAGCTAGCTAGATTCCATGATGAAAATGCAAACTTTTCTTTTGTAGATCATCCGGTGACGTGCATGATAAAAATGGTAACTTTTCTTTTCTAGATCATCTGTGCATGTGCAGACAAATTTCAGGTGGACCCATGTGACTGCTCTAGTCACTTTCTGCTTCTTTCTCAGCCTGCTTTGTTTTCTTGGCAGGAAAGCAAAATTTTCTCATCCTTGATATGATACATAACTGTCTATGTCTTTATATTAAAAAAAAATTACTTATTTTATCTTTATTTACTGCCAATCATATAGCCTTTATGTTGTTTTTAACTTTCTTGTAATGCTTTTTATTTCTACCTATCCAAAGAGTGTCATTTCTGTCCTACCATCTGACGGACACACAAGAAAAAGAAAAGGAGTTAATACCCCAGGGCCAAACAGACACTTGACGTTCTACTTAGCTGGACTCAGAATAAAATTTTTCGCTGTTTGGGTCAAAATCAATTTCTATGTGTTTGTATTTTTTAAGATGTTTAAATTCCTAATTGAAGTTGGTAGTGCTGGGTGGATGAGCCTTGAAGTAGTGGATAATTAATATCTCGATGACGTTCCCACATTGATGAAACACCTAAGATTCCATGGTTTTGAAGGTTTCGAGGTTGGGCCAGATACAGCACCGGATCTCTTGCCTGTGATTCGCCGCACAAACATTTCTAGTTCAATCATAGGCAGCAGATTAAATAAAAGACTGGCGGGGTAGATTGCTCTTGGTGGGGCCGATTTTGTAAAGTGGGAATTGATAAAATGATAGAGCAAAAGCTGTGGAAATCCTGAGACGAAATGGAAAAAGCCAAAATACATGTGTAGACTCCTTCACCGTTTTTAAGGGCCTGCCTGTACAGATGTAAAGAGTTGCAGTCTTCAGTACGCCTTTCACATCCTATTTTGATTTTTGCATAGGTATCCCGATACTTTAAATAAGATATTATATTTACGTTATTAATTATTATTTCTACTTTTCTAATCATTATTCATGTTAACACTAGCAAGAATGGGGCAAGAACACCCACGCACAGTTTCATTGTTTAAGTTGTAAATAGCTATGTACGCACCATTTACACTCTCCTTTTCATCTTTTATATTTCCTTCCATTTTTAATTTAATTTCAAGTTGTTAAATGGCCTCTTTACTTTCTTTTTATCACTCCTGTTTCCTTTTTCATTATTATTACACATATTTTTTTATTATTCCTATCTATTCTATAAAAAAAAAGTCTCTTTTCTACACATTAGTATATTTTTGGGTCATTTTCTTTATTCCACCATGTTATTTTATCTTATTCTATTTCCCACATTCCTCAAGCTATTTGGATAAGGCCTTTTGCATTTATCTCTTTTATACCCTTTTTCCATTAATTGAAACTGACCCTTGATTTGGATAAGGCTATTTAGAATTCTGTACCTTATAAAAAGATATCAGCACATGGGTTAAAAGTCCCCATCTCACATAGGATATCTAGATCCCGCTCCAAAAGGCATCCTTTCTATGACTCGACTGGTGCGCTATGGCTGCTGGCTACAAGTTGCATTTGGATGAAAAATAAATTTTTCGAAAGCATTTTCTACATGAAAAAAAATGGTGGATAAATTTTGAGATTCCAAATTGATGCAGTCCTTAATTTTTCGTAATAGTAAGATGGCACATGGAAGCCAGGAACACAAGATTCCAATAGCCTAGAAGAACCCGACATGATGGAAGGGTAGAATTTAAAGAGAATCGTCTGGCTGCGATACAGTATCCCTGAAAACAATCACCTGGCTATGATGCAAAATCTCAGAAAACTGCTCGAAAGTAGGGATGCAACCCGGAGGTTGACCCAAAACCCCACCAACCCAACCCATTAATATGGAAAATGGATTGGAAATCGAGTTGAACACATTAGCTAACGGGTTGGTCATGGGTTGAGGGTTGTCCAACCCATTTAAGTAACCAGATTGGCAACCCAATTACCAAACAAAATGTGTTATTTGCTTTATACTTTAATAATAATACTTAAACCCTTAATTTAATTTCTACTTAAATAACAAAGTAATATTAATCTATACAATAATTTAATTTCAATTAAATATGCTGTTATAAATTTAATTAACTTGATTATCTTATGCTTTCATGTAATTCAACATTTAACCCATATATAACCCATTTGCTACCCAAATAGTCATCCCACAACCTAACCCGAAATTTATAAATGGATTAACGTTAGGGTTGAGTTTTTAGGAAATGGGTTGAAAATAGGTTAGCACACCTCGACCCTCTGCTCGGAAGTCTTTCAATGCTCTAATGACGAGGATACCAAAAGCCTTTCCATCATAGGCAAGCACTTCATAGGGATGGATGCTGGGCCAACAACTTTGCAGTCCTACAAACTTGGCAGGAAGTAGTTGAACTAATTAACACACTCCAGGATGAAAATCAGTACATTGCTAAGATAATATTAGGATGCATTGCTCAGTTTTCTTTACAGAGGATGTGAGGAATCCATCAGACGAACCTTACCAAGCTATATAGGCAATCTCCAGAGCTGGGGGTGGGGTGGCCAAGGGCAAAGCTCACGCTCCATAAGTATGCCCTGATAAATGTGATCAAAGATTAGTTCATTCCCATCTTTCTCATACGCAGAATATAATTTACTATAAGAGGATTGAGAGCTGTATACCATCTACAAGGCTGTCAAGCATCTGCTCCTGAACAAGGACCAATCTTCCTATTACCACCACTAATAATTTCCAAGAGTCTCTAGTTCTGGGATTGCCCAAAATATTTCCCAGAGATTGTGACTAACATGTTCAGCATCATGACTTCATCATCAGCTTCTGATTTCCCTGCTCGGAGGCTGGCGCAATTCCTAAGCAAAGACCTGAGAGAAGCACTCATTTCTGCATCGAGTGGAGCATCTACAGCTGCACTGAGAGCAAATATCCACAAGCATTCATCCCTGGATAGACTGGATGAAGTATCCAGTGTGTCTATCCGCCTTTTTAGAACTGAAGCTCGGGTAATAGCATCCATGCCTAGGATCAATGATAATGTTGGCCTCCCCTCTGGATCACCAAGATGAATTCTGGTCAGACCTGCATTAACCACTGAAGGAGATGGCTGGCCATGAAAACTTCCCATAGTGGAACTTTCAAACCTTGACAGCACCTGAAATTCATTGCAAAAAATTGTGATGGCAACGTAGAATCGCAAATCATGTATAGTGATGGCTAACCAAAGAAAGCCCAAGCTTACTCCATTTCCTCTTCACTTTTACTGGCAGAAAAAATATGAAAGCACGAGCATGAAATACAGCTAAACAGCCCACATTCAGTGGGACTGGGAGAAACCCATATGTTCCATGGCTAGGAACTTTCAAGTGAAGATATTGAGAGCACTTGTCCATATGGAATCATCCTCCAGTTCTTTATGTCTCTAACCGTTGGCATGCAAAAACTACTGGGAAAACATGTCTAAATAACATTTCAAATCCAAATCATCACCATCATCATTATCTACGCTTCATGCTAAACTACACATAGTAATGATTAATCACACTTCTGCTGATGCCTGGGTAGATATTTTCAGATCAAGCAGTACATAAAAACCTGATTCTCAATAAGAAAAGGACCAAAATTACCTGTCTGAGCTCTGTGAAATCAGCAAGAAAAGCATCTACCCATTGCTTTGAAGGCAGCAGTTGCTCTGGGCACTTTGCAATGTCAGGAATATTGGGCATATAAAGTGTCTGTTCTCTGTTGAGCTTACTCTTATCAAGCTTCGCCACTTTCACTTTCGGAATTTGTGCAGCTTCCCACCTGAGTAGAGGCAAAAAATTACTCACTTCTGGCAACAAAATTTAAGACAATAGATGACTTCCTTATATTTGATTGTAACGAAGTTCATTGAAAATGTAAGCTCCTACTCAGATTTATCATGCTGACAAAATTGTTGAAATGAACTCCCTTCAATGCCAACTGGCAACAATTAACAAACCCTCCTTCCACCAGAAGTAGGCACTAAGCCTATATCCTCTCACACCAGAATGCATGAGCTGAAAAGCATTTACGAGGAGATATCTATTCTTGTAGATTATGTTGGATATGGAAAAACTGAATCAGACTATTAGACGACTTTCAAAACCCTGATTCAGGCAATATGCATAACTGTAGCTGAATGCCATCCATACTTATAGTGAGTTATATACTTGGGCAACAATTGAAGTAATTTTTTGAACAAGGTGCGAGAGAGAGAGAGAGAGAGAGAGAGAGAGAGAGAGAGAGAGCATGCAAAAATACATTTAGTGATGATAGGTAGTACCTCACTCGTCTAAGATATTCAAGACCATCCTGGGGTGGGCCAGACTCAAAGTCGGGCTCTCCTTCAACCAGAAAGGCAGGTCTCTGAATGTTATCATGTTCAAAATCACTGTCATCCTCCCCATTGTATGCCTCAACAAAAGTGGAGCTCCCTTCACCAACATCCACCAATTCGACAAGATCCACCTCTTGAATGAATCTTTCTGTCCTCTTTTGGGGATACATACCTTCTGAGATCCATGAGCAGAGTAAAAGCATCAATTAACGAGTACTTAGTGATAAGACATTTCTCTGTTGAGGGAAAATTTGCAAAAATCGGCCACTAAACAACATTGCAAATCCACAGAAGTTCAATTTAAGTTTTATTGTTTAAGTACCTTAAACTACTAACTTTGCTAAAATTTTTATCCATGCAAATCATCAGCTTCTTAATGTACATTTAGAGTATACTGTAACAAAATGAGTGTCTTATAGTCAGCAACCAGTACGCAAAAGAGTCAACAAGAAGCAATAATGTCTACAGAGATTTTTGCCCATGTGTAAATGCCACTTAAACCAATATCTGCCTACAATTCGAGGCTACTGGTTCACAACAAGTATGGTGCACATATGACTTTTGTGGTTCACTTATAGCCATCTTCACTGCACAAATAAATGCAGGCCTCCTTTCTCTTTGTAGCCACCTCAAACCTGTGAACAGTACAAATAGAACCCATCAAATTGACTCTATCTACACTAAAATGAGTAAAAAAGCAGAAGAGATCTTGTTGAGAAATAAATGGGCTTCATGTATTCCTGAACATCTTAAACATTCAATCCATGATACAGAGAGAGCTGCTATGGAATATTAGAAAGGCACACAAGATTTTCCCCAAGCACTATTTTTATCTTTGTTCAAGATTATGGATCTACTGATTGTGTGTTTCTAGGGATGAATTGTCTTCTGCACAAAATGAAGTTTTTGCAGCATGTGTCCTATCAAACAAGTATCCTTCATCCTATACCATAGATGCAGCTCAGTGCCATAACTTGGAATCCACAACCAGAAGTTCTAGGAGTCAGCTAGCTACAAAGGACCTAGTTATGTGGGACAATCCTACTTTTTCATCATTTCTTATATTCCCAATTATTATCCTTCCTCTAAAAATGTCTACTCTTCTAACATAATTTTCGGTCCTGCCAACATCGTCACATATTTCAAATATTCAAACAAGTGCAGCCTTGGCTTATAGAAATGGCTGTTGCCGACGGCTCTTTGGCTCCGGCAGGTCATTTGCAATCGTGGAGATGGTTTCGCAGACCCCTCAACCTCTGCCTGCTATTGATGTTCCTTTTTGAGCAACGAAAATCATTGATGGGGAACATTGTGTTATTTTCTCCAAAGAAGAAATCGAAAATTCTGCAGCCCCTTTTCATTTCTCCATGATGCTTAAATTTCTGAGGCATCATTCTTCTTTGGACCTGATTTGTGCGGTGATTCGAAGTTGATGGGGGCTGGTTTCTCAGTTCGTGGTCTGATGAGAATGCAAAATGTCATATTTTATTCTCCTAATACTTCATCTTTTGCACCTATTTGATTCCTAAATATA
>JAYJMB010044851.1:0-21108 GCA_036873735.1 Pouteria campechiana
AGGCATTAATATTTATACACATTTATTTCTGCATATTTCTGCAAGTCATAGACTTGCCTTTGTGTAGTGAAAGCAAGTAGGATACTTGCTAAGTATTTGTACAAGTTAGTTAGTAAGCTTGAAAATCAATAAGTGTATTTGTTTGATTAGAAGGTTACTGATCAAAGAAGATATTAGTGGAACCTAAGTTTAGCAGAGAAGGCTAACTCAGAGAAGTGGAGTAAGAACCCAAGTGAAGGGCCGAACCACTATAAAAATACTAGTCTAAGTGCATTGTGTTATTAGTAATTTCTTTAGTCTTGTACTTTTATTATTATTTGGCCAAAATTTTTCACCACCCTCTTGAGTTACCATCTGAATGGGACCAACATAAATTAAGTCTAATTACACCTAAGTTAATTAATCCTAATCCTAATCAATACTAATGATCGTAATTAGTATTAATGACATCTTCTAATATCCTTTATTAATCAACTTAGGACAATAGGTAGTATATGTGTCATCATTTCCCCAATCTTTTGAGTTATTTTCTAGAGCAACTTTGTCATTTTCAATGATTAATTAGTATTTTAACAGGTTTAATGGGTTTAGGTTACCCAAAGTATCATTGTCCTATTATTAACTACAATTGCATAGAGCTTATCATTACCACAGCATAAGTAGGACCCATGTGTGTGCCATGGTATCTCAAGTTTTATAAGCTAAACATTTGATGATGATTGGGTCATTATATCCATAAAGGTTAATTGCCTAAAGATTGTTGGGGCAGATAGAGATTGGGTAATAAAAGGATAAAATAAATTTAATAAAATTGAATCATAAATACTCAATTTGCAAAAATGCACATTATAGTGTTGTTTTTCTTTAGGCAATTATGTACACTATGTTGCTACTTTAGGGTATTTATAGTTACCCCTAAGATACAATTTTATAAACTTGAAAAATTCTGAAAAGAAAAAATATCTTCCCTTTATGGTCACCAAATAACTTGATGGAAATAATCCTTCACTTTTTTGAATAGATGATTAAATACAACTTCTGCATGATATCTTAAGATGCAGAGAGCTCGATGAGTGGGGAGGAGAGACAGAGTGAGTGAGAGAGAGAGAGAGAGCAAGGGTGTTTATAACACAAGGTGAGCCTGTTTTCTTTTCTTTGAATATCTCCCTTTTTGTAGTTTTCTTTTTGAAACTGGTTATCCACATGAGTATGCAATGGGAGGAAGTTGCTCATACATTCAAAGCATCCATTTGAATTAGGCTTCATATATAATTGTTCACAAATTCTAGTTGAATTAAACTTAATCTTTGTATATTGAAAGCAGTTTTTAGATTTTAAATCTCTTTCTCTACACGCATTGTTCTATCCAAATCTTCACTTCATGTAAGAAAGTTGCAAGCAAACGAGAAAAAACTTAAAATTTCTTTTTGGTATTAGAAGGGTTTGGACCCAAGACCTTTACCTAATAATCAAGGTAAACACCACTTTGCTATTAGTTAACAATTATATGCATGTAACCAAGGTAAATGCCACTTTGCTATTGATTTCTTTCTATTTTATATCAAAATAATTATAAATATAGTTTAATTTTGAAAATAATTTAAAAAATTCTTAAATAAAGCCCAAATATTAAAGAGAGAGAGAGAGTGGAAACTCATAGAAGATGACAAAAATTTTAGAAAAGTTTTTAAAAGTTGGATAAAAAGAATCAAGTTGGATAAAAAGTTTTAGGTTTTTGAATTCTATGGGGTTTGTGGGTCTATGGATGTGAGTTGGGCTTGAGTGAGTCCATGTTGCAAAGACTACTAGAAATGTTATATGTTATTGTTTTACTTAAAGATTAAGTTGGGACTCTAGGGTTACAAGAGGGGGAGCCATCATAGTAGATTCTAGGATTTTCAAAGAGACAGGTAATTATAAGAGTGCATGTTTAAAGATAGAGAATAATATATGGAATTGGTTAAATTGTATTGCTATATGAATGTACATCAGTATATAAAGAATCCTTCTAGGAGATAAAATAAGAAATAATCTCCTTAATAAAGAGAAAAATAAAAATTGATTCCTAAAATTTATCTACCAGTTAGCCAACTAAATATAGCACATAATAAAACATAATATAATACATAAATAAATAATATTCTAGGAGATCTTTCAACACTCCCTTAAGCTATCATGAAGATATCACTCATGGCAAGCTTGCCAACCAAATTCTCATATTGTACCTTAGGAAGTCCTTTGAAGAGTATGTCAGCTACTTGAATTGTTGTAGGCATATAAGACATGCATATCAAGCCACTGTCAATATTTTCCTTGATGAAATGGTTATCCATTTCTACATGCTTTGTTGTATCATGTAGAAGTAGATTATGGGCTATAGAAATTGCAACATTGTTGTCATAATAGACTTTATTGGGTGTTGGTGTTAGAATTTTTAACTCTTCTAAAAGTCTTTTGATCCATAGCACATCACAAATCCATGTGCAATAGACCAAATTCTACTTCAACACTACTTCTTGCAATAACACTTTGTTTTTTGGTTCTCCAAGTAACCAGATTACCTCCCACAAAGGTGCAATATCCTGAGGTATATTTTCTATCATTGATATCACCTACCCAATCTACATCTGTGTAGGCATCCACCACAAGATGGCCTCTATGATTAAACAAAAGTCCTTTCCTTGGAGTTCCTTTGAGGTATCTCAAGATTTTGAACACGGCTTCAAAGTGAGTAGGTCCAAGTGAATGCATGAAATGACTTACTACACTTATTGCAAAAGCTATGTCTAGTCTAGTATGAGCTAAATAGATTAATCTTTCAACTAATCTTTGATAGTGTTATTAATCCACCACTTTATTAGTTGTTGTTACTACTACTTTCAATTGTACATTAGGTTTAGTTGGAGTATCTACTACCTTACAACAAGTCAGTCTAGTTTCTTTGAGTAAATCAATAATATACTTGTGTTGCTTGATAAAAATTCCTTCCCTGGATTTGGCAAACTCTATTCCGAGAAAATACTTTAGCTTTCCTAGATCCTTGATGTCAAATTTAACCTCAAGCTTCTTCTTCAAGTTATTGATCTCAAGATAATCATCTCCAGTTATGATTATGTCATCAAAATAAACTATTAGGATGGCTATTTTACCTTTTGTGGAATGCTTGAAAAATAGTATGATCAGCTTAGCTTTGTGAGAACCCATGTCTCTTAACAACATTTCTAAAATGCTCAAACTAGGCTCTAGGAGATTGCTTTAGTCCATATAGAGCTTTCTTCAACTTGCATACTTTCCCTCTTCAAGACTTTCTTCAAATCCAGGTGGTAGGTCCGTGTATACTTCTTCTTACAAATCTCCATTTAAAAATGCATTCTTAACATCAAACTGATGAAGTGGCCAGTTGGAGTTAATTGTAAGAGAAAGGAGTATTCTAATAGAGTTACTTTTAGCAATAGGAGCAAAAGTCTCTTGGTAGTCTATACCATGAGCCTGAGTAAATCCTTTTGCTATGAGCCTCGCTTGGTATCTTTCCACACTTATGTCAGCTTTACACTTTGCAGTAAATACCCATTTGCACCTAACTATCTTCTTATCTTCCAATAGATCAATAACTCTCCATGTGTTATTTTTCTTGAGCGCATTCATTTCTTCCATCATAGCTAATCTTCAATTCGGATCACTTAATGCTTCTTGAACAGTTCTTGGAGTAGACATATTAGAAATCCTAGGTACAAATGCTTTATGAGTGTTAGACAATTTTTCACATGACAAGTATTTTGCAATGGGGTTTTTAGTGCATGCTCGGATTCCTTTCCTAAATTCAATTGGAAAATCAACATCAGAAGAAGGTATATCAAGAGATGAAGAAGGAATAAGAGTTGAAGGAATGTTACTTTGAGTTTTAGGACCATCACTCGGCAAATTGGATTGAATATCTGCTTGGGAAATAACTGGAGCGGTGGCATGTTTGTGAAACTTTTTCTTGATATAGACTTGAAGCTATAGCTGAGGATTATGATCCATTAGAATTACTTCTTCACCTGTCTTTGATAAAGTAACATTTGGCAAAGGTGTATTGATAGTACTACCCCTAATTTCCATACTTCCAATAGTTGTTTCCAAAAATTGTTTATTAGAATCAGTGTTTGCAATTTCATTGAAAGGAAAAATTTTGCTAATCTGAAAAGGAGAAAATTTTGCTAATTTTGGAGAATTATCAAAAATTTTGTTGAACTATTTTCCTAAAATATAAAAAAATTAGAATATATAGAAAAATTAGAAAATCTTCATTAAAACTTCATAATAAATTTGAATTCATATTTTGAACAAAAAATATTACTTTAAATGTCAAATATATGACATAAAGGAAACATATCAATGATTCAGAAGCAGATAAAGTAGATATCCACAGTAGAATACTATTAAATGCGATATCTAGGTCATAGAAAGTTGTTAAACACATGCATATGGTATAAAACATGTCATCACCATACCTCACCACCAAAAAGAAACTCATGCAAACTCATTAATTTCATCATCATCATGGTCATCCTCTATTGCTTTAGGCTAATGACTATAGAAACACTCGAATATAAGTCATAACATGTAGGGAAAGAAGATAAAGATGCTTTGGTTCCACTATCTGGATTTTATGGTATCTGGCCATAAGACTATTGAAGATAATATTCAGAATCTCCAACATAAGATTGTTGAGATTCTTGAAAATAATCCCTAACATGATAGCCATAAGGTGTATACTTACAACTAAACCCCTACTCACTACTATCCATACTAATAAAGGTGGTAACCATACTATTCATGAAGTCATTTTTTTTTCTAAAGGCCACTTTTTTTTACTCTCATACTTTCTCACATAGGATCTCACAGGCAGTCGTGCACCATGATCTTCATCTTACATAGCATGTTAGAAGTCAACTTCTATTGTAAATGGACTAAGAGGCCTTTGGCTACTTGAAGTGCCACCCATACCACCACCACCACCACTACCACCATCATCATCACTACCACCACCACTTTTTGTTCTTAAAGAAGACTTTGTGGTTGATTGAATAGTGCTTTTAGATCTTGTTTTTGGATCAAAGTCATCTATTGGGTTCTCTTCTCCTCCAATATTTTTTGTACATTTACCCCTTATTTGTGAGCTATATTAGCAATAGTAAATTTTGACCCTCCATCTATAGTATGTAAATCATTAGACCTTAGCCACTCATATAAAGAGTCCTCTCTTTCATCATCTTTCTCTAAGTGAGCGTAATGTGCTATCATCATTAATTCTAATAAATTTTTAGGAGAGTTTTTTTTGGAACGAATCAATCATTCCCAAAGCCACATATTATAATGATAGAATACCAAATCTTAGAGCCTCTTATGTTCCAACTCATTTCTTTTGCATGTATGAATCAAAGAGACTGTACCTAATTATATTCACATGGGAAAGAAGATACTGTCTGACTTAGTAATCTATATGTCAATAGTCTCAAATTCGGTGTTTTTATCCCATAACAATTCCACCATTTACCTATAAAAGAAAATTTGAATTTATGAGTAATTTAAAATAAAAAAAATAAATTACATATCATTAAATCAATATCCTTTACTTACATGGCATTGCTTTGCTTCTTGATTGGATTGCTATATTCATCCTAAATAACCCCTTGGCATCTTGAAAGTACATCAACTATAACATTGAAGAAATTAAATATTATCAATATGCAATTCTTAATCAACCTACTATCTTTGAAATGATATAGGTATATTAAGTTATATATAATTATCTCACTTACAAGATCTTCAACATTCGGATTGTTGAGAAAAAGCTTTTCAAACACTTTAAAAATCGAGGTGCCAAGCTGGGCATCCTGACCTAGATGCCGCTCATAATGATACTTGGGATTTTAAGTAATAAGTTGCAAAAATTAGAATTTAAGTTAGTTAATTTAAATAGAGAAATTCTATACATATTCAATGAAACTAGACTTATTAAATCACATACTTACTAGCAGCATATAGTGGATGACTTAGCACGCCTTTTCAATGATCTTCTATAATCTGTAACACCCAATCTACACCCTCGGGATTGTTCTCCTTGATTGCTTGCATCATAAAATGAATGAACTCATACATGAAACCCATGGATAGATATGTGTCGTTATCCACTATCCTTAGAACTCGATAGATAGGTTCTAGTATGCCCAATACCCATACCACACGATCCCAAAATATAGTTATTATAATAATATTCACTATTCTCTTCCCCTCTGCCATCTTTCTATATTTTGAGGCTCATCATTCGTATAAGTTAAAAGCTATGGTGAGGACTTGATGAGTCTTATACAAACTTCCTAGTGTAATATAATTTGTAGCAAATTTTGTCTTTCCCAAATGAATAATCTTTCTATCATGTCCAGATGTTGTGTGAAACATGAAAAGAACCAACTATGATTGTATATAAACTTGGTCACTATATGTGCATTTTTTTATTATTTTTTGCATAGCTAGACAATGACCAATATCTTCTAGCATTAGATCAATACAAGGTGCAGCATAAGGTTTCAAATATAAAGAGTATCTTTCTTTTAGTATTTTTTCTGCTTTTTTATAGGCATTCTCATTATCAGTAACAATTTGCACTACATGATCTATACCAATCCATTCAATCATTTTCTCTGATTCTTGTTCAATGTAATGAGCATCCTTTACATATGCCGATGCATCTACTAACTTTATGAATGCTGATATCCCTGTATGGTATATTATAAAATTTATTATTGATATTTTTGTTAAGCCCGTCCATCCATCACACATGATAATAACTACATAAGTACCCCAATGATGCATTTGACTATTAAGCCATTCATTTATCTCTGTTACCTCTTCCTTCATAAATTTCCCTTCCTGTGGGGTATTTTACATGTTCCCCCTTTCTTTGAGTAATAACTACAAAGTTCTTAAATGTTACCGTATCTATTGCATGTGCTGGAATTGCATTGTAGAAAAAAAAAACTTTGATCCAAACTTGCCAAGCTAGCCAACACTGTCCCTTCCCTTATTAAACATTTCTTTTATTTTCTTCTCTACTCCACCCACTTTCCCATATAATTTAAGTTCAACGATTTTCACACTTTTGCTATGTCCAAAATATTCTATAATTCCACCCTTTGTACCACCCCCACTACCAGCACATCCCCCACCCCCGCCACCACCTCCACTACCACCACCAACCTTCCTAACAAACCCATGGAACATTGCCTATTCCCGTCTAGTCGAATCATTTGCTCCCTTTCCCTTGCTTTTCTCTAGAGGCATACATAGCTCTTCTCATATCACCATAATTCTCCTCTTCGTCCTCCTCATCATCAACATCCACTATATTTGAAAATTCATATAATTTCTCAAAAATATTTCTTTTATGCTACTTTTTTTACTTTCGAAAGCTCACGCTTACACTAGAACTCTTTTAATAGCTTTCTCATTTCTAGGGGCACCTTGGGGAAATATTTCTAATATTTTTGTACCCTCCAACTAAATGCTCCTTCAATCTTGTAACATCCCTAGACTTTATTTGCTGACCACAATAATTACACTTTGCTCCATTTGAATACCCATCTAATGACTTCCTATGCTCCTACACGATATTATGTGACTTATTTTTATTGTCTTTTCCTGTACTTGAGCTCAACATAATGAACCTATAAATAAAAATAACAATGTTATAGAATAATTAACATTGGTTACATAAAATAAATTCATTAAGAAAGGCACCAACCCCTTTTATACTTAAAAAGTTTATGCATAAATTTATAATTCTAATTATACATGTCTTTTCATTAGTAATTTTACTAAATTTTTTACCCCAATTTTGATATTATAATTTTTAAAAATCATAGGATAAACTATAGATTTTCATAAATTACAAAAATATAAATGCATATGTTAAAAGCTAACTCTATAAATAATTATATGATAAGGGACAACATAATTAACTAATTTTTATTGCTGTTAAATAATATTTATATTATTTAAATTAAATAAATTTTAAAAATTTATTTCTCATATGCTTAAAAGTTGTTTAAATAGAAAACCCAATCATCTACAACCCATTTAAATTCATATGATAGAAAATCTATTAATAAAATTCTAAACATTGATGCTAAATCATGATTATTAGTATAATAGATGCATTTGCCCCAAAAAAATTAAAGAAAAAGTCAAAACAAACCTAATTTGGGTGAAAATTAGCGATTAAGATCCCAAATGAGTAACTAAATAACACATGCGGATGGATTGGCCTCCTCTTCAACTGACGCATGCTGAATTGGCCTCTTAACGTTTAATGCATGAACCCTTCTGTCATGAACAACTCATAGCAGGTAGATTTCATACACGGCTTAGATTGCATGCCCTATTGTAGATTTTGAACACTCTACCAATTTTGAGCACTCCAGCAGTGATTTCAAAGCTAGTGGGGTGGGTTTGAAGGGAAAAATTGGGATTACAGGTGTTGTCTATGAAAGAAGGAGGAGTTGCTGCTCTGTGTACTAGATTCAAGCTTCCAAATCCATTTAAGTCACCACAAAAATAGATTTTGAAACTTTCATTTGTGATTTTGAAGCTGAAAAATCCACGTAAGCTCGAAAATTCCCAAAATGGAAGAGGACACCCTTACTGCAAACATCTGATGTCATTTTTTGCTTGGAAAATTATCACTAAGGGTTTCAAAAATATGTATTTGGGAGGCAGAAGTGAGCTTCAAAAAATGTTAGGGTTGTTTCTAGGATTTTTCTCTTTTATTCCCAATTTCTCGCCACTATTTCGGTGAGATTTCTTTATTTTGATAAAATTTTGGGAAATTTTCATCATTTTCTCAAGATTTATCCCTAACCCCAAAATTTTGTATTGTTCTCCGACGAGAATATTTCGCTAGCATGCCAAATCAAAATTTTGCTAAAAATTTTGAGATTGCAAATACTGATCAGAATTAATCAAGTGAATAGACACTTCTGGTATAAGCTCTAGAACAGTTAAAGTTTTCCAAAAATTATCTTCCTCAACTATGTTCTCCCCTAGAAGAGAATTTTTTTGAAAGAAAGGTTGATCCTCAACAAAATTGACATCCATACTCACAATTTTTTTTTAGTAATAGGGTTAAAACATTTGTATCCCCGTTTGTTAGATGCATAACCAAGGTAGACACATGTTTTAGCCTTTGGATCAAATTTTGATCAGAACTTCGATATATACACATAACAAATGCAACAAAAAAATTTTAGAGGGAGATCTGCAGTTATCTAGGATTTAGGAAAAAAATTTAAAACCTATAAAGGTGTTTCAAATTTCAAAACTCGAGATGGCATTTTGTTTATTAAGTAACAAGCAATCAAGAGCTCATTATCACAAAAATATTTTGGAACATTCATTTAAAGCATAATGGCGTGAGCAACTTCAAGTAAATGTCTGTTTTTTGTTTCGACAATGCTATTTTATTATGGTGTCTCACGACAAGTTGATTGGTGAATAACACCTTTTTCTAAAAGGAATGCTCCCAAATATTGACTAAAATACATAGTTCCATTATCAATTCTTAGATTGTCAATCTTTGTTTGAAATTGATGTTCAATCATGAGAAAAAATTTTTTAAACCATTGTTCAACTTTAGATTTTTTTTCCAAGAAATAAACCCAACATATTCTTGTGTGATCATCAATAAAAGTCACAAACCATTTTTTGCCAGAACGTGTTTTAACCTTTGATGGGCCCCTAACATCACTATGAAACAAGTAAAATGGTTTTGAAGTAGAATAAGACTTTATTGGAAACAAAATACAATAATATTTAGCTAAATGACATGCTTCACAATGATGTTTTGAATAATCAATTCATTTAAACAATTCAGGAAATAAATGTTTGAGATATGGAACACTAGGATGTCCTAATTTCCTATGTCATAACATTACTTGATCATTAACAAAGTTTAAACTCATACTACCTAATCCATGAACTTTTATAGTCCAGGAAGTTATTTCATCAAAGTAGTATAGCCCATTTATTTCTCCAGCAATTCTAATCATCTTCCCTGATTTTTGGTCCTAAAAAACACAAATGAAAGGAAGGAAGAAAATTTAACCATTAGAATCCTTAGACAATTTGTTGACGGGTCAGCAAAGAAGATTGCAGGTGAATTTTGGCACATTTAAAATAAAATTTAGAGTAGTTTTGCTAAAATTTGAATCTTTTTTTGCCTGAATTGATGAAAAACTACCATAGGCTATTCTAACCTTTTCAACACCATAACACAGACATTAGGAACTAAACAAATGAGAACAATTGGTCATATGATTAGAAGCCCCCGAATCTATGATCCAAGGATTGGTTTTTTAAGAACAGAAAGTTGCAAAGGATTGCGACCCATTTATGCCATAGAACCGATAGGAACATTAGGTGACGAATAGGATTTTAGCAGTTTAAGAAGGTGATCTAACTGCTCTTTACTGAATGGAGATGACTCGGCCTCATTCACTGTAGGTGTATTCTGTTCACCAAGTTTGTTTGTCTTGCCATTAAGTGGTCTGTCATGCAACTTGTAGCAAGTTTCTAGAGTATGGCGTGGTTTTCACGGTAGTCACAACATCGGTGAGTTTTATCTCTTATACGTTGGTTTTGAGATGTTATATGGCTGACCTAGGCTTCAAGAATAGCTAAGGGTAATCCTTCTACAGACTTGATTGTATCTGCAACCTTCTTTCCTAGCATCACTTGTCTGCTACTCTCTTCTCTTCATACCTCTACAAATACTTCACCAATTAAAGGGAGGAGGTTTCTCCCAACAATTTAACCATAGACTTGAAGATGTGACCAACATCGACCATCTTTTTATAGTAATTGTAGTCCACGGTTGATTTCCACTCATAATCATTGAATAAGTCTAGTTCTTGCCAAATTCTTTTAAGAGAATTGGAATATTTAGTCACAGAATCTTCTTCTTGGCAAATTTCCCCAAGTCAAAGGGTTAACTCGTACACTTGGAATTGGTTCCCTAAATCTAAGTACATGTATTAGACATTGTCCCACAACTCCTTGGTTATTGAATAGCAGAGATAATTCGCACTTATCTCTTCGGCCATGGAATTAACCAACCATGTCGTTACCACTGAGTTTTCAACATCCCAAATGGCATAGGCTGGATCCTTCATGTTGGGCTTCGTTGTATCTCCTATTATATAACCGATCTTGCCTCTCGCCCTAATGTACATTAATAGATTGTGACCATCGAAGGAAATTATCATCATTTAGTTAGATTGTAGTGATCTAAATGTGATGATTTTTAGATAAACTCCAAATGATTGAGATGGCGAGAAGTCTCAGACATGAACTCAAACATTTTGGGAACAAGAAAGAAAATTCTAGGGGTGCAAATTGGGTTGGTTTATAACAAGTTAAAGTGGTCCCAACCGTAATCCTATATATAAAAACTCTTACCCAACCCTACATATATGGTAGTTTGGTTTAAACTTGTCCCAAACCTAACCTTATCTTTCACCATGCGCATTGAATTCAAGTTAAGTTCAGGTCAATATTCGAGTTGACAATATGGTTAACAACTTAATGCCTTTTACATTTTTTAAATCCAATGTAATATTTGACACTATCTTGTCCCCTTGTCATTTGTGGCATTCTATTGTAGATTCTTATAGTATGACTTAATCCAAGAGGGGAGGGTAAATTGAGTATATAAAAATTTATTACTTAACCCTTATTGAAATATTTTTCTCTTTTTGTGATTGTGTGTGGTGCTTCGTAAAATAATTAGTAAAATAGTAAAGTATATAAAGGATAAGACTAATAAGCAAGCACTCACAAACAATACGATATTTATAGTAGTTTGGGAACCCCGTCCCTACATCCACTCTTCTAAAAGCACACACTCATTGTGCCTTGGGTTTCACTACATCATATATAATCGAAATACAAAAGTGCTCATAGCACTCTTCTAGATTTCTACTCTAGGGGAAATAAATAATGTTCCCAACACTTCTGGATTCTAGATCCAGGGAGCATAAACATAGTGCTCACAGCACTCTTTTAGTTTTCACAAGCTCATCAGGAAACTCACTGGTTTCAAAGATCACCAGAAAACTTGTTGGCTTTTCTGAGCTCACTAACAACTCGTGCAATTTGGTTTTCCTGAGCTCACCACAAACTCACTTGTTTTCAGTTTAACCAAAAACTAATACACATTTAAGCACAGGGGAAGATGAGATCTTTTATATATCTAATAACATATAAAGATCTTCCCAAAATATAAACCCAATGGCCATAAAGATATACAAATTGAAGCGTATAAAGATAGATGACAGTTTAAGCTCTTGGCCATGGGTGGAAAGATTTGCATAATGTTAAGCTCATTTGAAATATTTTCCTTCACCACCTTAAATCGTTCCACCTTTTCTCCTTAAATAGCTTCTTTAAAATTTTGACCATTGGAGAAGATGGGTTCCATTAAATACAAAAACGAGAGCATCAATGAATGAATGAGACCAATGAAATTTCTACCATTGGAGTCCATGTCTTTCTGATTTGTCTCGAGTTACTGCATTGTTGTTCTTTTATAGAGAGGAAGATAAGTTATTGTTAAAGTTTTTTTCTCATTTTGACTTGACACAACTTAAAAACTTGCAGTGCCGCTTGTTATTGAAAATGGTGACTGAAATAAGTCTGCATAATGAACACACGAATGTAGTTGTTATTTAGATGCAAGTCATGTAAATCAATTTTCCTCTAACTAATCTCGGCTTCTCTCTGTTTGCATTTGTCTATCATAAGTTATAGACAAATTCTCTCATTAGTTTGTCTATCAGTCAATCCTTTGTGAGTGAAATTTGTCTGTTGCAAATAACAGATGAACTCTACTGCCATAAACGAAATTGAACTAATCAATAGACAAACTCTACTTTGTCAGCATGAATTCCTCAAGGAGATTTGTCTATCTGTCGATCCTTCATAAATGTGGTTTATCTATTATAAATATTTAAGAACAAATGAATTTTGGGTGGCACCAACGAAGCCAAACTGGTCAATAGACACTCTCCTTTGTCTGCATGAATAGACGAAATGTGAGGTTCTCCTTTTGTTTCACATTTGCCCGTTGGAGGTGACAAACAAATTCTGCTTTGTCTTGCTCGAACAGACAAAGTATAATATTCATGTAATGTAAGTGATAGACAAACTCTACTTTACTTTATTTTGGATGAATTACTGTGTACTTCGTCTATAGGTTTATCTATAGTAAGTTGCAGATGAATGTGCCTTTGTTTGTTGAGGTACATTTATCCAAGCAGCTACTTTGTCTGTGCAACTTCATTTATCCTCACTGTGAAGCTTCTACTTCGTCTTCTACTTTGTCTGTCACTTTGTCTGTAGTAAGTAACAAATGAATTTGATTCTACAGACGAAGTTAAATTCTTCATTTATTCTGCATTCTTTGAGCGGCAGATGGAGTTCATCTTTGCAACTTCTTATTTTCTTCATTCTTGATTTGTCTATCTTGGCTTAGCTAAAGTTGCGCTCCTTTGTCTATTTATCTTGCCTTTTTATTCTTAAAAGAATCTATTCTTCTAAATTTATTGATCAAATAAAGTTTTCTTCGCTTTGTGCATGATTGCCTGGGCGGTTGTTCTTTCTTTCTTTATTTGTCTTAGTGCTTTATGAGATTACTTCTTCTTACTTTATCTCAGATAAATTTTGTCTAGTCGATGTAGATAGTTCAAATTTCTCGAACAACTTTATGCTTTTTGACCATGGTTTCGTCTTCAACTACTTCTGTCTTACGTTTATCTATGGAAGTTTCTCTTTGAAGTTAACAGACAAGGTAGCCTTCTTGTAGCTTATCTTTGAAGCCTTGTTTTCTTTCATTGCATTTATCCGTAGAAGTTTTCTCTTAGACAATGTAACCTCTCTTGTTGCTTGTCTTCAAAGCCTCTGCTTTCTTCTTTTTCTTCTTCTTCCATGACCTTCAGCAATTTAATCCCTTTGGAACATAGCAGATAGTTGTGGCAGTTGATTGTAGATGATTGTGATCTTATACTCAGAGATTTTCTACACTTGCTACTTTGTTAGCTTTCAGATATATTATTTAATCAGAATGTATTTTATTTTAGTATTACTATATATGATTTTGAGGATAGCAAAACTTGTATTAAAATATAATATATGTGTGCTTAAATCATTAACAACCATATACATAATTTGATAAATAATGATGTGAAATGTATGCATAATCATGAATGTTTTATTATGTAAGCATGCATGTTTTACTTTATGGTGCACTTAATCTTATTAATGCATTAATTTGCTACATCATACTTAGCACTATACTCATTTGAACTTTCATATTATGTTGAGATGTATATTATCCCTGCTTTATAATATGTTAAAATCACATGAGGATAAAATATATTCTAATAATGTATCTGAAAGCTAACAATATAGCAAGTATAGAAAAGGTCTAAGTGCAGGATCATGATTATTTGCAACAAACTGTCACAACTATCTGCTATGTTTCAAAAGGGATTAAACTGTTAAAGGTCATGGAAGAAGAAAAAGAAGAAAGCAAAATCTTTGAAAACTTACAACAAGAAAGGTTGCACTGTTTAAGAGAAAATTTTTATGGATAAATGCAATAGAAGAAAACAAGGCTTCAAAGATGCACTACAATGAGCTTGCTTTATTTGTTAACCTCAAAAGAAAAGCTCCCACAGACAAATGCAAAATAGAAGCAGTTGAAGATGAAGCCATGGTCGAAGAGTATAAAGTTGTTTGAGAAATTCAAACTATCTAATCTCATCAAGCACTCAGACAAATGAAGAAAGAAGGAACAGTCGCCCAGACAATCATGCACAAAGTGAAGAAAACTTTGTCTGGCCAATAAATTTAGAAGAATAGATTTGTCTGAGGAGTGCAACATTGGCTAAGCCAAGACAGACAAATCAAGAATGAAGAAAATAAGAATTTATAGAAACAAACTCCATCTACTGCTTGAAGAATGCAGAACAAGTGAGGTTAGATGAAGCTGCACAAAAAAGTAGGTGCTTTGACAAATGAACTTCAACAGACAAAGGCACATTCATCTGCAAACTTCCTACAGACTAACCTATGCATGAAGTGCAAAGCAATTCATTCAAGATAAATTCTAGCACAGTTCATTTGTCACTTACATCAGATGAATACTACACTTCATCTGTTAGACCAAATAAAGTGAAATTCATCTATCACCTCTATCAAACAAATGTGAAATAAAAGAAGAACATCACTTCATTTGTTCATAGAGACAAAGGAGAGTTTGTCGATCGACCAGTTCCACTTCATCTGCGTAATCCAGAATTCATCTATTATTTACAAAAAACAAGGCACATTCACGAAGTAATGACTGACAGACAAATCTCCTGGAGGAATTCATGCAGACAAAGCAAAGTTTGTCTATCAATCAGTTCGACTTCATCTGCGCCACTCAAAGTTCATCTGTTATTTACAATAGACAAATACCACATACGAAGGATCAATTAATAGACAAACTAATGGGAGAATTCATCTATAACTTATGACAGACAAATGCAAATAGAGAGAGGTCATGACTTGTTAGAGGAAAATCAATTTATGTGACTTGCATCTAAATGGCATCTACATCTATGCTTTCATTATGCAGACTTGTCTCAGACACCATTTTTGGCAATAAGTAGCGTTGTGAGTTTTCGAGTTGTGTCAAATTAAAATAAGAAAAGACATTTCAGCAACAGCTTATCTTACTTTCTATAAAAGAATGACAATGCAACAACTCAAGACAAATTAGAAAGACATGGACTTCAATGACAGAAATCTCAATGGTCTTATTCATTCAATGCTGCTCTCATTTTTGCATTCAACGAAATTCATCTTCTCCAATGTTCAAAATTATAAAACATCTATTTAAGGAGAAAAGGTGGAATGATACAAGATGGTGAATGAAGATATTTCAAATGAGCTTAATTTTATGTAAGTCCTTTCACCCATGGCCAAGAGCTTAAACTTTCATTTATCTTTTATTAGCTTAAACTGCTATCCTTATGGTCATTAATTTTACATTATGGGAAGATCTTTGTATTACATAGAGTTGTAAAGAGATCAAATCTTCCCTTGTGCTTAAATAAAATACTATGTAAAAGTGTATAATTTTCTAGTAAACTAAAAATCAGAGAGTTGTTGGTGATCTCTAAAAATCATCAAGTTGCCTAGTGATCTTAAAAACTAGTGAGTTTATGAAAACCAAAAGAGTGTTGGGAACACTATGTTTATGCCTCCTAGAGCTGAAATCTAGAAGAGTGTTGGGAATACTATTTACGCCCCCTAGACCGAGAATCTAGAAGAGCGTTGGGAACACTATTGTATTTTCAGTATATGAGATATAGTGAAACCTAAGGCATAATAAGTGTGCGCTCTTGGAAGAGTGGATGTAAGGACGGGGTTCCTGAACCACTATAAAAATCATATTGTTTATGTGTGTGTGTTTGTTTATTTGTTTTATCCTTCATGCACTTTACTGTTTTATTATTTATCTTATAATGCACCACACACAATCATGAAAAGAGGAAAATGTTTTAATAGGGGTTAAGCAATGAATTTTTATATACCCAATTCACCCATCTCCTCTTGGGTTAAACCATACTATCGGACTCTATATTTTATCCTCGTTTGATTTTAATATGTCGTAGAGAATGAATAATATACATATCTATTTAAGTACATAATGTGAAAGCTTAATTGAGTATAGTGCTGAGTATGAATCAACAAATTAACACATTAAAAAATGATAACTTAAGTTTAAGCACGCCATTAAGTAAAAGGTATATGCTTGCATAATCATGATTATGTAATCATATCAATTAATGTTTATCAAATCATAATTATGCATATGATTGTTAGAGATTTAAGCAAACATATATCTTATCTTAATACAAGTTTTGTTATCATCAAAATCATATATAGTAATACTGACACCTATGGCATTAGGCTGCCCATAATATCTGTCAAATTACATGCTCAAGCTTTATGATTCTTCCCTTATCCCATGATGCAAAAGTAGGTAATGCATCTGCTCAAGATCTTTTAATTAAGTCAAGCTAACATCACAAGAATCAACATGATTTCTTGACTAACATGAATTTCTTCACTTAGATTTTTGCCTTTTGTGCATGTGGACAACTTGAGTTATGATTGAGGAATTTTGGTGTCAACGACCTTAATACTATCATTTAACAAATGCATGGCATTTAAACACCCTAAAAAAAACATTTCCTAAGGACTCCATTTTGGTGTTGTTTATGTGGTTCAAGAAACATGTCATCCGTATGCAATTTGAGAGTTTTACCTATACACATGCTAGAGCGATGTTGATGCTATTGAGAACCTCTAGCATTATCGATTGACCAATAACAGTAGGATTTTAATCAAATCAAGGTTATTCTTTTTCACAAATTCAAATGTTGTTTTCTCTATCAGAGTTTTGGAAACTACATATCCCTACATTATTTTATTTCACAAATGCTTCACAGCTTTGATAGCCAAATTTACAAAAATGATGTCTTCTCATCATATAAAAACTATAAGAAGTGCATATCTAGTGGATGTGCATCTTATAAAAATATATCAAAATACAAGTAAATGGTGGCAAAAAAAAATCAAAAATCATTAGTTATCTATGGTTTCACATGGAAGTAAGAATTTTCAGAATCCATCAACCATTGAGTTGAGCCAAAGAGTGTTGAGGAAGATTGGCTTCTTGCGCCTTTTCCCTTTTCAAACTTTCAAATAACCACTAAACCCAACCCAATGCAAATTTGAAATTAATCATGTACTAGGTATGAAATTTGGAACTATGTCTAACCACATGATCAGCGCAACCATGGAAAAACTTCTGTGGATGCTCATTTCCCTTTCTCAAGAACACCCGACTCATATATGGAGTCCCAGAGAATTCTCCTCTATCAATGGTCTACATCCTCACCCTCTCCGGCACCGACGAACACCGCTTCAACCCTTCCTCCCTTAACAACATCCTCTTTGCTCTCAAGCTCGTAGATGAATCCCCCGACACTGGCACCCTCATCACTACCAATGATGACAATTCTTCTCCAACGGCCTTGATCTCAAGTGGATCAAGAATAACCTCCCCCATTCGGCTATTGATGTCATTCACAAAAATTCAAAGGAATGCTAGGCTTCTTCATGAAATTGGGAATTCCCGCCATTGTCGCAATATGCGGCCATGCTTAGTCCATGACTATTGTTTCATGAAGAAAGACAAAGGGGTGTTGTACATGAGCGAATTGGAGATTGAAGTGGCTTACCTAAGCAAATGGCTTCTTGGAAGTCAAACTGTTGGCAATTTCTCCCCAGCAACCATCTTCTTTCTAGCGATTGAAACCCTAAACCTTCTTCTACTCTTGCTTTCACCACTTCCTCTTGAAAATCTACAAAGTGTCAAGGAGGTGGTAGGGAGATAATGGAGGTAGTTGTGATACGAGAGCAGCAGGGAGATGGGATTTGGCTCTTGGTTAGTCGGACAAGGGAATAGGTCATAAGCGTGGGAGAGATGTAGGGGATTTAGGGGTTTTTTATATATTTATTATTAGTGCGGGTTGGGTCAAGTTAATTTTTTACCATCTTGACCCATCCCAACCTAGATTTTCAATTTGGGTTTGATTCTCAGAACCGTCATAACCCACTAAACCAAGCTGGCTATACGGTGCCAAACAGGGTCGGGTTAAGCATGGGTTCTAGTCAACCGACCTTAATTTGCATCCTTGGCAAATTCAAACCCTAGGATTTTATTTGTTGCTTTGATACCATAAAGACAGAGAATAATATATGGAATTAGTTGAATTGATTGAATTGTAATGCTATATGAATGTACATTGGTATATGAAAACTCCTTCTAGGAGATAAAATAAGAAACTAATCTCCCTAATAAAGAGAAAAATAAAAACTGATTCCTAAAATTTCTCCACCAGCTAGCCAACTAATATATAACATAATCAAATATAATATATAAATAAATAATATTCTAGGAGATCTTTTAACATTGTTAATTGAGAATGGCATCAATGTTAATTGAGAATGGCATGTGAGATATTCTAGATGTATTATTGTAACTTGTATTTATAGTGAATCGTTACCTCTTTCTTCTGATTTTTGCCTCTTACTCTTTCTTATGATTTTTGCCTCTTGAGCTAAATGGTTTTCTATGTAAATCTTATACCTTTGATGTATGTGAAATTCATATCTTTTAATCTATCTGTATTGATGCGATGATGATACCAACAAATTGGCATCAGCTTCTGCAACACTTAATTTTCAAATTTGGTGGTGTTCAACCCTGCTTCCTCCGTCAACCTATTGGATTGGCTGTATTCTGAGTCAAAGCAGGCCCCATTTACCCAGTCAGATAGAATTTCTAGTGATCTGATCTGAAATAAAGATTATGGGTGATGTGCTGGTCCCAAAGCCAATGCACATCACGGGGTTTAAAACCAGCTCAAATACCGTCCGAGCAAAAAGCTTGAAATAATCGATTCATTGAAAGCATAAAATGCTAACTTCAATAAAGACACATCAAATTCTACTAGATTGGAGGGGTCCACAATTCAAACCTCCGTCTTAGGTTGACTTTGACGGACACAGGCCAAGCCATTCCCCACCCACAAACTACAATCGTAACTCCGAAGTAATGTCTCTGTCATGATTACTAGCCTTTAAGGAAAGAGAATATCTTCTTAAAATCATAGGAAAAGCTGATACTCGCCAATGCATCGATGCTTCATGTTCACGCACCCCTTGTACACATTATCGAACCATACAATTTGTGGGCTCAGGTTTGGATGAGTTATTGTCCATAACAGAGTATTCGATTCTAATATAACAATGGGCGGATAAATGATAGATGCTTCAATTGAAATGAGTGAATGAAAGAAAAGGAAAACCAAGCTGCCTATTTATTACGGTTTTAGGAAGTTGCAATGAATATTGTGTGTGCGAAAGAAGTGGACCATTTAACTTACGCAAATGCATGCATATCGCGTTCTCAATTCAAAGCGCACATGATAGGTTATTGGGCTTCAGAGTATCATAATAAGGCTAAAAGGAATGAGATATAGATGGATGTATTACATGCTAGTGGGTAAGGCTGCTCATGAAAGTCGAATCTTGCGAAACTGTTCCTTGGAGGGAGAGAGAGAGAGAGAGAGAGAGAGAGAGAGAGAGAGAGAGAGAGAGAGAGAGAGAGAGAGCCATAGCCCATTATTTTATATATATCATTGTTTTAGACAAATAGCTGTGTTTAGAGCTTTTTCTTTAGGGTGCACTGAGAACAAGGGGTTCTGAATCAGATCTTCTCTAACTTTGTTTTCGATTGTAAATTCATCCTTTATTTTGGGTGTTTTGTTAATTTGGATTTGGGTGGGTATGCTAATAACAATGTCAGCAAAAGTAAATAGAGGGGAAAAAAAAGACAATAATTTTTTGTTATAACAAAGACTTAACTGGTAATGAAAAATAAAAGTTGTGATGGAAAAAAAATTATTATAAGTAAATGTAACGTCAAATAAAAGAGAGTAGTTCAGACACACCCAAAATGAAATGTTTACGAGGTTGCAATTTTTTTTCCAAAGAATTTAAATAAATCACCGTGAAATATTATCTTAGCCTGTGGCCACTGGCCCCACTGCCACGTAAATGCAAAAGTTTCTACATGTGATTCTGTTACGTGTCTGAAATGATAATGATCAGACACTCCAGATTATCCAGGTACAACAGTAAGCATGAGATAAAAGCAAACATATTTCCACTTGGACTGATCTAGTATGAGTAACCAAATAATATATTTTGTCGTGATAATGAGAAAAACAAAACAATAATAATAATGAATAAAAAAAAGGGAAAAAAGTATTGCTTCCTGAAAAGTTTTAGGGATGAGTTGTCCAATCAATTTTTTTTCACATCAAATCATAGGCATTTTATTATCTGATATAACAAATAATGATACCTATGATATAGCGTAATGTC
>JAYJMB010044862.1:10370-31086 GCA_036873735.1 Pouteria campechiana
GGGCCAATCCAGGTTGGTTGTCATCACCCCAAAACCCACCCAAATTACAATTCAGGTAGTGTTCAACCCCATTAGAAAGAGTAAATTTCAAGATTCCTAGCCCATTGGGCCATTTTACAAAAAGCAGCACGTGTTTTTAGAGAATTGGTCAAATTAACAGTGCACGACAGGTACTTGCTATATTTCGCAGCTCATAAAGCTCAATTATCATTCTCAATCCTAACATATAACCTCTTCAAAACGTATGATTGATTTCAACCCAACCAATTCCAATGCAAATACGATGGCAGAATAGTTTCTTAGCAAATTTTCCTCTATTTTGCCCATCTTAAGAAGACATAAGTGGCATCCACTTCTAAAATGGAAATATTGGTTCAAAGAAAATGATATCAGTAATATAAAAGATTATTTCAGCTAGTGAATAAGATAAATAAAAATAATAATTAAAAATATAAGTAAAATGGTGAAAAGGAAAGAAAATAATTACAAAAGCCACGTGTAAAATCAACCATTTAAAAATAGAATTTTCTTACAATTCTTTTCTATTCCTTTCCAAATCTTTCCCCTCCATGTTGCCAATCACCTACAAGTTCAGGCCGTTTTATAGCATCCTGTAAGTTTGATGGACTCGAATCATATCCCGCCGTTCATCCCAGTGCAGCTTAAATGATGAATGGATTGGATAGAATTCTCGAAACAGCCCTTTGCAACTTTTCTTGGCATTTCTACAAATGGAAAACATTACGCCACATGGGCTACATGGGCAACATAAATTACAGATTTGACGGAGGGTAAAAATGATGGACGGCTGGGGTGAAACCTGAAAATCCCCGCTGGGCCGTAGAAATGTAACGGATGTGACGGCTCTTACATTGTGGCAGAACGGAACGGAAACCGATGAACCGGACGCTCAGCAGGAGTTTTCGCTCCGAAACCGGCCGAGAAATTGAGAATGAAAAAATAAACGAGATTCGGCGAGAAACAGGGGTTAAATGTGCCAACGAACCTCGTCAAAGCATTCCATGCATCTCAGCATCTGTGAGCGGGAATCTCTGATGAAGCCGCTTCTGTCGCTTCCCCTCCGACGTTTTAAGACCGACAGTGCGTCGTCTCTTCCCCCCCAGACAATAGTCGCCAACCCGAAAAATGTCTCCTGCTGCTGCTCTCCTCCGTATTTCCCCTTCCAACTCCTCCTCCCGCTGCAGCAGCAGCTCGTAACGGATCCATCTCCTTCGCCGAATCTGGGTAAAAATAATTCACACTTTTTATATTTTAATAAATGCCAAAAATCAAATATTTAGTAACGAAAACCTAATATACCCAAACAATTAGAAGCTAATAGAGGAATCAAAGTGGAATTACTTGTAGGTAGGAGGGGCTAATAAGTCATGCTTCTGAGAGGGGATACGCTGTCAACTAAAAAGTAGAAAGAGAAGAAAAGGTATCAAGCTATGGGTTGATATAGTTACTAATTACTGGATCAATCTTTATTATTGTTCTGAAGTGCGTATTCCACTCAATAGAGAAGGGTGGTTGCCATAGGATTTGGGTGTCGACAATGGAGATCTTGATGTCTTGCCATTATTTTGGTAAAGAAGTAGAGACAAAAGATAAGGGTGGGGGCTTGAGATAGAGTAATAATGAGAGATGAAGACACCTAGATGTTAGGTGAAACATAAACATGGAGGGAAGTAATTGGGTTTTGAAAGGGGATAAAACCTAATATTTTTGGAAAAGAATATTTATATGATATTGGTATTCGGCCAATCTAGGTTGGGTTGTCATCAACCCAAAACCCACTCAAATTACAATTTAGGTAGTGTTCAAACCCAATTAGAAAACCTAAATTTCAAGATTCGTAGCCATTGGACCATTTTACAAAGAGCTGCACGTGTTTTCAGAAAATTGGTCAAATTAACAGTACTCGACAGGCCCTTGCTATATTTCGCAGCTCATAATGCTCAAATCTCGTTCTCAATCCTAACATATAACCTCTTCGAAACGTATGATTGGTTTCGACCCAACTAATTCCAATGCAAATAGGATGGCAGAATAGTTTCTTAGCAAATCTTCCTCTATTTTGACCATCTCAAGAAGACATAAGTGGCATCCACTTCTAAAATGGAAATATTTGTTCAAAGAAGATGATGTAAGTAATAAACGAGATAATTTCAGCTATTAAGTGAATATGACAAATAAAAAATAATAATTAGAAATATATGAAAAATGGCGAAAAAGAAAGAAAATAATTACAAAAGGCACATGTAAAATCAACCATTTAAAAATAGAATTTTCTTACAATTCTTTTCTATTCCTTTCCAATTCTTTCCCCTCCGTCTTGCCAATCACCTACAAGTTCGGGCTGTTTTATAGCATCCAGTAAGTTTGATGGACTCAAATCATATCCCGCCGTTCATCCCTGTGCATCTTAAATGATGAATGGATTGGATAGCATTCTCGAAACAGCCCTTCGCAACTTTCTTGGTATTTCTACAAATGGAAAACCTTACGCTACATGGGCTACATGGGCAACATAAATTACAGATTTGACGGAGGGTAAAAATTATGTGACGGCTCTTAGATAGTGGCAGAACGGAACGGAAACCGATGAACCGGCCGCTCAGCAGGAGTTTTCGCTCCGAAACCGGCCGAGAAATTGAGAATGAAAAAATAAACGAGATTCGACGAGAAACAGGGGTTAAATGTGCCACCGAAGCTCGTCCAAGCATTCCATGCATCTCAGCATCTGTGAGCGGGAATCTCTGATGAAGCCGCTTCTGTCGCTTTCCCTCCGACGTTTTAAGACCAACAGCGCACCGCCTCTTCCCGCCCCAAAACAACAGTCGCCAACCCGAAAAATGTCTCCTGCTGCTGCTCTCCTCCGTGTTTCCCCTTCAATTCCTCCTCCCGCTGCAGCAGCAACTCGTAACGGATCCATCTCCTTCGCCGACCCGCCGGAGCTATTTTCCGGTACGCTTGCCGCCCTTGCTATTACTGATCGAATCTGCAAGATTACTATGAGCGTTTGAACAAATTGTTGCAGTTCCTCTGTTTTTCTTTTGGCTTAACTACTTCTTTTCCTACTCTTCTCGTTTTTTCCGTGATTTCTTATTACTATCAATACGATGACTCGCCCGGAGCCTTGTCGACCCGTCATTTTTCCGCCTAGTTGATCCGTTGGTTTTCGATTGGAGATTTCACGGATTGATTCGGGGGAATGTGAATTCATTTCTCCTCTGTTTTCATTTGCGCGACTCTCGAGTCCACTTAAGAGTTTTTTTCGAGAAATATGATGGTGCGATCTCCATGAGTTTGCCTTTTTCTGAGATTCCACTCTGCTTCTGGACTTTCCGGTGTCAAGTGGCACGGACCGTGAAGGCTCCACGCTGGAAGTTACCACAGTTTAGAAATGACGCTCTCTGAGCTCTTATGTCCCTGTAATCCCTTTTGAATTGCGGAGAGTGGGTGTAGTGAATTCCACAAATGACGCCGCTTTGATCGAAGTATGTGGACTGTAGATTGCTTTGGCATTCGTGCCACGTGCCGGTGGGAGATTATACGTGGGCTGGAGGATGTCGGTAAATTTTTGCTAAAATAATTAAAACCCGATTATTTCCTCTTTCCTAAACTGCCGCTAACTAATATCAAACCTTCTCCTCTCTTCTTCCACGCCCACGCCCGTTTTGGCAGGATGGAAGAGAGCAGACGTCGCCTCTCCTCGTTCGAGATGCAGGACTGTATCCAAACTCCGAGTCAAACGAGGTAACAGCAATCCCATACATGCATCCGTGCATACACACATACATGTGTCTAATGACGGTTGCCTTCTCATCCGCAGATACATTTCAAAGCGGCACATCCGTGATTGAGTGGCCTGAAACGCTGCGAGAACGCTATGAAAATGGCGAAAGAGGCAATTTCAAGGTAACAGAATCGAAAGAGATAACGCAGCGCATTGATGCGATCAAAGGGATGCTGCAATCGTTGGACGATGGAGAAATTAGCGTATCAGCGTACGACACAGCTTGGGTCGCCCTCGTCGATGACGTACACGGTAGTGGCAAGCCCCAGTTCCCATCCAGTCTGCAGTGGATTGTAGACAATCAGCTGCCGGACGGATCTTGGGGCGACGAGGGTATATTTTCCGCTCATGATCGGATAATCAACACGCTGGCATGCGTGGTTGCCTTGAAGTCGTGGAATATCTGCCCCGATCGATGCAAGAGTGGTGAGGATTTTCGTTTGTTTGTTTAATTTGAAGCAAGCCTTTGGGTGAATGTAGATGCTAGTCGGTCTTCTGATTTTCCCTGTTTGTTAGGACTGTCTTTTCTTCAGGATAATCTGTGGAAACTCGAAGACGAGAACTCCGAGCATATGCCCATTGGCTTCGAAATCGCCTTCCCTTCTTTGCTGGAAATCGCCCGGAGCTTAAGCTTGGAATTTCCTTACGATTCTCTAGTGTTGCAAGACATCTATGCTAAGAGAAATATCAAGATGAAAAGGTATAAGATGAGTAAATAATCCTTCTTTTCATATATTACGCATTCAAAAATGTATAATATAGCATTCTTCTGGGATTCCTGACACATTACTTGGAGGGTCTGGATTTCCTGGGACAACTGACTTTATTTGACCTTTTTCTTCTTTTTCTTTCCTACGGAAATGCTTTTTTGCTTGTATGCATGCAGAATACCGAAGGAAATGATGCACAAAGTGCCTACCACACTGCTACACAGTTTGGAAGGAATGGCCGATTTGGATTGGCAAAAGCTTCTCAAATTGCGGTGCGCTGATGGGTCATTCTTATTTTCACCATCATCGACGGCTTTTGCGCTGAAGCAGACGAAAGATGAGAAGTGCTTAAAATATCTCCAAAAGGCAGTCGAAAAATTCAACGGTGGAGGTAAACTACACCCCAGTATGACTTGGATTGCATATTCTAGTAGCCATGCTGATTTCACATATCGATGATCCAGTGCCCAATGTCTATCCGGTGGACTTGTTTGAACACATCTGGGCCGTTGATCGCCTGGAAAGACTCGGGATATCTAGATACTTCAAGGAAGAAATTAAAAACGTCCTGGATTACGTATACAGGTATCGCCTATATACACGTTAGAAAATCGTGAGCGGTTCTCCAATCGAGTAGTGAATAATGTGTTGACATTTCAGATACTGGACGGAAGAGGGAATTTGCTGGGCTAGAAATTCTAGAGTGCATGATATCGACGACACGGCCATGGGCTTCAGGCTCCTGAGGCTTCAGGGTTATGACGTCTCCCCAGGTAAATGTCTATAAAACAAAATCAAATCTTTGGGATTCATACTACTCATAATAACGATTACTGCTGCTCTTTCGAATCGTTGTAGATGTGTTCCGGAATTTTGAGAATGGGGGCGAGTTTTTCTGCTTTGCGGGGCAATCGAACCAGGCAGTCACCGGAATATTCAATTTGAACAGGGCTGCTCAGATCTTGTTCCCAGGAGAGAGGATTCTGGAGGCCGCGAAATCCTTCTCGTACAAATTCCTCCGAGAAAAGCAAGCCGCCAAGCGGCTCCTGGACAAATGGATCATCACTAAAGACTTGCCTGGCGAGGTAAGATGTTAGTGTCTATCTAACAAAAGGCAACTTAATATTATTAGGGCATGTTTGGTAGTTTGGACCACAAATATTTGAATATTCAATGGTAGATAACTACCCTCCTTTTTTAATGTCCGAGAATGATTTCGTGCTGTTGGTAGCACCGAAATCTATATAAGCTGCCCTTGTATTTTAGGCCCGGATTGCACCCAAAGCAACCATTATGTATCTTCATGCATTTAATTGCAATTCCAGAAATCATTTTAATTTTGAAACTCAGTTAAATCATGATAATAATAAACATTAATGGTGTGTTTGGATAGTAATAAAAAAGGGAATATAAAAGTAACATGTAGAAAAAAGATTGAAATAGATGATTTTTTAATTTAAAATTTAAAAAAATATGATTAAAAACATAAATAATAATAAGAAAAATATAATATTAGAAGTGGTTCGAATTCAATCATACTATCACAATAAGCTTAAATTTAAATAGTAATAATGAGATTTTATTGCTTGATGAATCACAAATGTTAACGGTTTTTTTCAATGCTAGTAATTCTCTACTTTTATTATCAATCTTATATTATCTAAAAAAATATTTATTTTAATTGTATGCATTTTATAACTAATATCATTTTACTTTTTTCTAGCTTTTCTAGAGAAATTTTTGTTTAACACTAATCAAATTAGACTTTTGATCCTGATGGTAAGCATGCATTTCATTTATGTGAAGTTTCAGTTACATGAAAATTTTCATTTTCCTAAGAATTGATTCACATATGCTTTCCATAAAATTCAACTTCTTTAATTGATTTACATATACTTTCCACAGAATTCTACTTCTTTCTATGATTAATTATATTTTTAATTATTATCTTTTATTTATTTTAACTTCATTATATTCTATATTGTTGATATTAATTATCTCTCTAATTAATTCCATTCTAATTAAATCTATGCAATTGATTAGGCTCTTACGAAAAAATAATTATTTTTTCTCTGCCCTTTTCTTAGATATTTTATTGGGTTCACAAATGTCATGCTTTCTGAATTGACGCATGTTATGGAATTTCTTCTTAAAAAAACAGGTGGGGTATGCTTTGGACTTCCCATGGTATGCGAGCCTTCCTCGCGTCGAAACAAGATTCTACCTGGATCAGTACGGCGGGGAAGATGACGTATGGATTGGCAAGACGCTGTACAGGTTTGTCGTTTCGCTCGGCCTCGCTTGCCTGTTGCCTTGCACCTAAGGTAGACGACCTTATCACGCACCCGTTCACTATTCTGTACTGTTACTTACAAAATCAGATGCGTTTGGCAATGGGATACCACGAAGATTAAAATGGGTCCTCATAGAAATAATAAATGGGTGTAAAAATATATTTATCCAAGGATTATAATAATAATATTATTTTTCTCACCATTTTATGTCCTATTTATTATTTTTTTACCTAATTTAAATTTTATTATTTTATTCCACTATAATCTTTTATATTATTTGAATCATCTAAAGTCTTCGTTTTCATTTTTCTTACCATTCAAACACAACAAAAGCAAAAGTAGTTCATGTGCAATCTTAGGATTACTTATTAATTATTAGGTTCTAACATAATTGGATATAAGAAGAATAAATTATTCATTTAAATTATGATTTCATGTCACGTTTAAAGATATGTAAAAGGAGTTTATTTTAAATGCACTCTCCAATCCAAACACACTCTCAGTGCCAAAGCTTAGGTAATAGCCGTCATTTTAAGCTCAATAAGAAAGAAAAATTTTCATAATATTTTCCTATTATACTTCAGAAATTAGGTAAAAGCCGTAATCTTAATCCTAACAAATTTAGGTAATGGCGGTTAAATACATAAGTTTGTTGGCAAATAGTACACTTTGCCAAGTTTGTCAGGCAATGAAAATATTAGCCCATCGTTTATTGTCCAATTAGCCGATAATAGGGAGAGTAGAGTAGTTCATAGAAAGGCATCTCTTATGAATATTAGCCCATCGTTTATTGTCCAATTCACCCAGCACAATCCAAGTTTAGTATTACATCCGTAATTTTCGGATCGCATGACATATAAATAACGTCTCGACATGGAATCTCCAAGTCGCATATTGTCAAGTGATTACTCAGCGCACAGAAGAAAATCCAAAGGTGTCGATATAATCGGTAAATTCTCCCTATTGTCCTGATTTGTCGGCAGGATGCCTTACGTGAACAACAACGTCTACATCGAGCTCGCAAAGCTGGACTTCAACCGGTGCCAAGCACTGCATCGGCTGGAGTGGCTCGACATCCAAAAGTAAGTATTTCTCATTATTATTATTTTTTGTTTTTATTGACATACGCAATTACCCTGATACTCGGGCGTGTGTGCGTGTAGATGGTACGTTGAGAACAATTTGCAGGCTTTTGGAGTGAGCAAAAGGGAGGTGATGCGGACCTACTTTCTGGCGGCCGCTAGCATCTTCGAGCCTGAAAGGGAGACGGAGAGGATCGCTTGGGTTCGAACCGCGGTGCTCGTCGAAGCCGTCTCATCCTATTTCGGCACGTGTACGGCGGCGGATTGGGACGCCTTTTTTCAAGATTTTAATGGCCAAAGGTACGTCCAGTCAATCTCGTCTTCATGACAGTGGGCCTGCCATTTGGATGATTGACATCCGTTTATGACAAATAAACAAAACAATGATTCTTCGTAATTTTTGTCAAAGAAAAAAAAATTAAATGCATCTCTAATCATTAGGTGCCTAATTATCTAAGAAAGTAAAAAGAAATCAAATAGAGAGGTTGTTGTCTTGTTTTCTCAGAAAGTCTAATCGGTCGGCCGTATATGAGATGAGTGTAGGCTAATCTTTCTAAAAAAGTCTGTAAAGACATTGATACATATATATACTCACATACACACACATATATAGTTATCATATAAATCTGAAGTTTTTTCCTTAAGAGGAATCAGAGAAGGGATTTATCTTAGGCGGAAGGATTTTTCAAGTAAAATTTATATCTTAAACATGTGTTTATTTATTAATCTTGTTTGTACGATCATCCGGAAGCTTTAGTCTTTCCGTTTTCACAGCGTCGGAGATGCCCCTCTTCGTTTTAGTCGGGGGTAAATATCGAGGTCAATGTCCCGTGATAAGGTAATAGTGGTTTTTTCAGAATCTCCCATTGCCTCTTCCTGTCCCTGGTGTAAATAAGAAGATCATCTTGTTACCCGACAAACATTCTCCTGCTTCTTCTTCCTCGGTTTTCTAATATCTAGACGAACCCCACACCATTTTTTTTTTTTAATTTCAGTGGTCTGCTAACGTCAGCATCGGTAGTCATCAGTGGTATCCTAACGTCATCGTCCATAGTCATTAACGTCGATTGGGTGGGCAGTGAGCGTGCATACAATTCTCAAAGGAAATACAACTAAATATCAGCTAGTTTTATGCTTGCGAGAGGATTTTTGTTATCCCTGGCACATGGAAACCTTTTTCGCATTCCCCCATGTGTTGATATTGTTGTTCCTGTTGCATTATTGCTATCATCCAAGAATTACTTAAAATTTATTATTCGAATGGATTATTTTAAAAGAAAAATACAAATAATCAATACATTGATTTAGCATCCATCTTCATATGGTCCAAGTACAAATCCAACTTGAATCAAAGAGTGTAGTGCACTGTATGGTGTGTAGATAGTTGAACTCAATTGAAAAATTCATATATATTTACAATACCTCAACAACTATTTTCTTACAATTATATTATTTAGCTTTTAATTACTTATTTTCTTATATTCTTCACTCTTTAGTGACTTATTCTCAATGTATATTTGATAATAGAGAAAAAAGACCTTTTCCACACCTCTCCCTAAGCTAATGTGGAATCTAATTAAATAACAAATTTAATTTTCTTTCCGTTACTTACATTATCAATCATCACATTTAATCACTTTATTTAGAAAGTCTGTTTATTTTATTTCTATCTACTTTATATTTAATCATTAACTCTTTTTTTGTAACATTAATTTTTTTAATTGTTTATATTTTAAAATTTTCAAATCAAGTTTTTATTTTTTATTTTCTTTATTATTTGCTTTTTCATATTTTTCAGTTTAGAGAATTTCAAATCAACTTTTATTTTTTTCTCCTTATTATTCGATTTAAGAAATGTCAAATTATATATTTTAAATTTAATTTTTTTATTATTTAATTTAAGAAATCTTAAATTAAAATTTTCTTCTCGTTGATAGTAAGTTAATTATAAAATGCTTCCAGAATATGAAAATATGATATGGACAACTATAAAATCTATGCATTTTTTCTTGAAGCGATTGTAGTGTAAGCATATTTATTATATTCTTTGTTTTTACCATTCAAATGTTATTTATTTATTACTAAATCTATCTTATGATGGTGCACTAGAATGATTTTTTAACAAAGAACACTTTTATATATTTAATGTAAAAATTTGATCCTGGACCAATGGTCTGCAATTGAGACGTTGATAATCTTAAGTAATCATTTTAATTGTACAAAAATCAAAACTTGAACATTGTAGTTATTGTCTCAATGATAGGTAACCATCTTAGGAAGAATATGTTTCATGATGGAATTATTTTAGGAAAGGGGTAATGATACAGCGATAAGTTTCACATTCTCCTCTTTTCTGTGGGTGGGAGAGTAGAGTCGCCGCTCCAAGAAGCTTGTGGGCGAAGGATGGTATAGCAGACGAGGGTTTCAGTTTGCCTACGAATCTGGTCAGCACGGCGGCGTTTGGCCGCTTTCTGCATTTACATGCTCCCAGTTCCAGCTTAAAATCCAAGAATAAAAAATTACTTTTGTCCCAAAAGAGACTGCTGCGATCTTTCATCTGTTTGATTGTTTCTAAGAACGAAGTAATCCTCAGATACTAACCCAAAGATGCAACCCTTTACATATGCCCAGGTCGGGTACGAAAACGACAGGAGGAGGACAAGCGCTCATCGCGTCGCTGCTGGAGACTCTGCGCCACCTCTCCCTCCGCTCCGTCGTGGCCAGCGGCTGCGACGTCCACTGCCAATTACGACGCTCTGTAAGTTACAATTCCTCAGCCACACTCCATCTCTATCTTTCTCTCTTTCCCTTGTCCTTCCATACTATTCTGCTGTAAGCAAAAAACAAAAATTTGTGATGCGATTGCGCGTTGCTTTCCTCGTGCAGTGGGAGGCGTGGTTGGTTACGATGCGGGGAGACACGGCAAGTGGCAGCGAAGTCTTCCCCACTGGGGAGGCAGAGCTGCTCGTGCGAGTCTTGAACTCGTGCGCTGGCCGCTTGGGATCGGAAGAGCTGCTGCTGTCCCACCCCCACTACGCGCGGCTCACCTGGCGCACCAACGCCATCTGCAACCGACTTCGTCGCCGTATGCGCACGCTCCAGGTACAATACAATATCATTATCAGCGTTTCCAGCTATTACAATAATGCTAGCAACAATCATACGAATAATTCCTGCGAAGCCTTCGAAGTAGTGCAGCTGTTTGCACTTCAAACGGCATTATTTGCGCTCCCAATACAAACAAATATAATAGTCCATCACATCTGCTCATCCGGGCGTCGAGGGAGATGAATGAATAATAAGGTAATAACCCTCTCCACACCTTTAGGCTTTGTTTGGATGGAGAGTCTAAGGGATGAGTTAGCAATGCAAGTAATTCAAGATGAGTTAGCAATGCAAGTAATTCAAGTGCATTAGCTTGGTGATTGTGTTAGAAAAGTGAAGTAAGGAATATATAGTTTTTAATGAAAATAATTAAAAATATAAGCAACTGTTTGAAAAACTAAAGCTATTATAATAGTTAAGATGATACATCAATCTTAGTGTTATCAGAATTGGACTAGATCAGTCCTGATTAGTTCAAATGTGAATTGGTTAGTTGACCAGTTCAGTCTAATAGTAATTTTTTTTAAATTTGATATTATTATTAAAATAAAATAATAAATTAAAATAGTATATTATTATATAAAATATCTATATATTTATATTAATATATATGGTTTAGATTTTTTAAAATTATGTTATATTATTTTTTAATTTTTTTCAAAAAAAGAAAACCAATTGAACTAGTCAGTCAAATCGGTTGGACCATGAACTAGACACCTAAATGGTTCAATCACCTGTTTGAATCTAATAACACTAATTAGTCTAAAAAGGTATGTAACTAATATACTTATATTGCTTACCTAATCCAAACAAAGCCTTAAAGTGGAGCTTAGTGTGTAAGCGGGATTAAATGTCGTGTTAGTAAAATGTATACCATCAATTATTTAATTATAATAATTAATTTTCTATGCATAGCGAATTGATCAATATGTAAAGATGAAATCTGACCACTAGTATATTTAGTCTAGGAGTACAAATCACGTGGGTGCAACCTAACTTTAACCACATTTGTACAAATTCCAATTTACCTAATTCTATTTGTTGTCGTCTCTCATATTTACATATTTAATATTATTACTATATCAATCAATTATTGTAGATATATTTATAAACGATGAACTTGGGGTTAAATTTTGAAGTTGCATGTCTATTTTTAATAATAAGATATGAACCAATAATTAAATAAGATATTTTAAAGTTATTGAAAATTGTTTGGAATAGGTTAGTTTAATAATATTTAAATAATATTATTTAGTTTTCGTTAATTTCATGTATTAAGTGTAAGTTAGTCATGCAGATTAATCCTTAATATTATATACAATATAAAAAGTTATTAATATGCTTAGTTTAGCTTTCCCTCCTCTCTATGTCTAATGTATAAAAGTGAAGAATTAAAATTCAAAGAAAATAAAAGGAATCTGATGGCCCAGGTACAAAAGGTACATCTAGGTGCTTTAATAGATTCTACGTGGCTGTAGTAGGGTAACTCGGGGTGGGACAAGCAGCGGTACTTATCATTGTAAGTGCATGATCGAGGAGGACTGATGTTTTTGTCGGCTTACGATTTTCGGAATAAGATTCGGACTCGTACTGGCCAGTGCACATCAGTGAGGTGAGATGTTTTAGCATCATCGGATTGCTAAATAACATGCACAGGCATATTATTGGCAAGCGTGGCAATTTGAAGAGGGGCAAAGATGAGGGGAACTGAAAGTTAGTTTGTCGACAAGAAGAACTCTATTCTATGACAATTCTAAGCGTTTCCAACAGCGTGTTCGTTCTTTCTTTAACAGTAATTAACAGATTGGCCTTTTTGAAAAATTGCCCAAAAGTGTTTGAACTCTGAACTGTAGGCGGCTTCGGGTTCAGTCCCATAATGTGAGATTAAAGAATGCACAATATCTAGGTGCTCCATGTTAGTGCAGAAGAGCAGAAAGGTCCAAAACTTTGATTAGCGGCTAACCTTCTTTCCATGGAAATATGGTGGCAGGCACAGATGGCAAATGGCAATGATGCAATCAATGGCAGTGGGTCCATTGACCAGTCCGTAGAATCTGAAATGCAAGAGCTAGTGCAGTGCGTGCTACAGAGCTCAGATGGCATCGACAGCAGCATCAAGCAAACATTCCTCACTGTTACCAAGAGCTTCTACTATGCTGCGCATTGTCCGCTAGCCACCATCAACCTGCACATGGCAAAGGTACTCTTCAACGAGGCCGTGTGACCCATGCTGAAATTCTTGCGGCACTGAATGTACATGTCATCTTCATTTGTTGAAAAGCATTTATCAAGAATACCAATGTTATAAAAATAATATCATAGACCATATCAAAGCGCATCCACCCATTTAGTGGAATATCAGATAAAGCACTTTACAGCCGCATTTTAGCTTTGCAAGGAATAATGATCGACGTTGCTTCTATTTACCAACTTAATGCCTTCCATCAAATCTGATAAGGCAGACAAAATCCAAAAGAGAGATGGGACATGCTGTGACTGATGTTGGATCCACACATTGCGCTGCAATTCGTGTGGCAACAAGCTCATCCACCCATTCCATCTTCCCTTGGAGCAGGTGGGCCAGCTGAGCAAGACAGGAAACCGTATAATTTATCTTTGATTTTGTTGCTTCCTCATTAATGGATGCCACCAGCTTCATTGGCAAATGGACTGCCGTGGGGGGTCCAAGAATTTGACATCATCTATGGGAGCTAGGAAAGTGTTTAGCCGGAGAAACTTTTCCAGAGAAATGACTATTTCCCCCCTGCTGATGGTTTTTGAGTACTAAAATTTCCCATGGCCTCTTTCTTTGCACCTTTCTTTCTTAATGAAGTCCTTTAATTTTGTAATTAAAAGGAATACTGCAGGTTTATTACGAGTTTATCATCAAGCTTACATGATCGTGTTATGCTAATAAGCACTGTCAGAATAGTTTCTATGTAGCTGACTTTAATTAGTTAGGGCAGGGTCACCAATTGATAATATTTCCCCATGAAATGCTGTCGCTGGAGTGGGACTTGTTTACCAATTAACTTGATCTTGAATGCCGTAATTCATCACCCAACCCAATAATTATATATCCCTCAGAACTGATGAGCACTCCAGGGAATGGGAAAGAAAAAAGCTCAAGTAGCGAGAGGGTAGTTTGACGATGCTTTGATTTGGTCAAATTCCAGGCGTGGAGAATTTCTATCAGTATGTTGAAAAAGCTGTGGATTTGGCAGTCGACATTCCAATAAAAAGTTTGTTATTGGATACATACTGAATGCCCACAGATAAGAAAAAATAGTGTGGAGGAAAGCTGGAGAATATGTTGCTATGCGAGGTTGAAAGACGATCATACATTTTCATGCTTGATCATGGCCGGCATGTTGGATGCTAGAAAAGGTCCTCAAATAAAGCCTTATCCTCTCAAAGAACCTTTTTCCTTGAAGTGCCCAGACAGATATCATCAACACCCAAACACAAGTAATGAGACCAACATGACTGCATTATTCGTTCCACAGTCCGAGGCTCGAAATCATAATGTGAGATGCTCGAGGCATGGAAGTTTCACTAGTAGGGAAGGGTTGGAAATGATTGTTCTTACATCACTTTGTATATTTTTTTCTTTATTTTTGTGGATGTGCCAGATCACTGAGATGACTTCAAGAGGGTATCAAATGAAGAAGGCCATTATAACATCTGCAAAAGTAAAGGACCAATGCTTTGAGTAGCTTGATTTTGTTATTGGTACATCAAAAAGGAAAAAATACCATACTGGTCGGTCTTCCTTTTCAGAAATCAAGGTTTTTTCTTCCTTGTCAGAATCTGAAAAATTAGGCAAACACATCTCTTTCCAAATGATTAGTATATGTGCAAGCATGTGAACCTCACATGGCCATTTGATTACAGCATTCAGCTGCCAGTTGGAGGTACCACGCACGAGAAGTTAATCAAAAGAATCATGGTGCATGTCTGCAATTGAAGCGATTACCGTTTGAGATGATTGGTGTTACCGTAGACTGGAAGGTTCAATACCTTGATGGGGCATTTACCATAACAGCAATCAGATGTTTGATTACACCAGGCTTGCTAGCATTTTCATCACCTGTGGGGGAGGGGGGTTGTAAAGATGGACATGGCACAAGCACATGACAGAGAAAATGCAACACTACTCAGATTTTACTACATTGCCGTGCTCAACAAGACATTTGATTTGCTTCTACAGCCATTGGTGGAGATCGCAAACTCGATTATTCGCTTGATGACAATCAAAAGATCCTCAGTTTCTTCATGATGTCTAGACTGTCATTTTGGTTCTTGAGCACCACGAAATGTTAGTTATTATCTAGATAATACTTCGTTCATTGTCAATGAAAAGACATAATATTAACATTAAACAATACCTACAGTTCTAATGCATCCAATGGCAAATATGGATGGTGGCATGTGACCTCCTATCTTTTCTTTTCGTATGAAATGGCACTAGAAAAAAGAAAACCTCATTTGTTGGAAAGGGACACCCGCATTTAGTCATTGACACGGGCTACTTTCCTTCAAAAAATCATGTGCAAGATTAAGCCTTTATTCAAAATCTACAAGGCACTGACGATGGTGGTGGTGTTGACCATGATGACATTATGAGATAATAGTGAAAAGGAATACTTTGGGAAAAGGATACTAAAAATCGTTGACCTCCAACATTATCTATAATTCATGTATTATTGGACATTGTAGATGTCTTCCATGTTGCAAATAAGACAGTGGAAATCAACCAGTGAAAGATCATATGATGAAAATTCCTTGTGAACAATTAAGCGAATGTGATGACCAACAAACTCACTAAATAACACATAGATTTACATGGAAAATCCCTCTTAAATGGAGAAGAGTAGAGGATGAGAGTTTCATTATATCAAAGATTGAGTACAATCAAGAGAAAAGAAAAGGAGAGACTACAACAAAATAAAAATCTCTAAAATACTAGACTTATCTCTATATAGAAATAACATATATTTATAGAAAACCCTAGTCTCATTTAGAATCTTGCGTGTATATAAATTTTTTTCAAATAGCTTTACGCAAAATTATCAAAATTCGTCAACACGTGAAACTGTCAAAAAATACGTCCGTACGAGTCTTGTCGCTGGCGCCGCCGGCTCCTCCGATGCCACCTCACTGATTGCTACTGCACCCACAAAATCATCCCACGCTATATTATTGCTGCCAGCATCATGTCATTGTCTACAATGTCTTCAAAGCATGTCTTTAAAGATATAACCCAATTTCTCCACTATCATCACAGATCTCAATAAAAAAATTCATGTTTGTCACACCACGAGATCTTTGAATTGACTAAAACATAATTTGGGTCACCATATGCTAACATTCTTAATGGATGTATATAGGACATTTAGAATTGGATTGGACAGTGCACTAGCTAGGACTAGTTGGATATGACTCTTGATAAGCAATAAGCCCATGCGCCTCAGGTGGGGCCTTCTCTTGCAGAAAATTTTGCTTCATGACTTCTCTAGCATTCCTCCTCGACCCGGAGCATGTATCTCCAAAATTGACCACCTTAATAATGTTTGTTGCTTTGTTATTTCTTGCATTTATAATGAACGCGAGAAATAACTTGCGGCTTTAGCGTGTATGAGCTGAGGTTGCCCTAGGTGTATGGGCTCCTGGTCCAGGTGAAGAAGTTTCAGTGTACAACCAGCCCACGTTGCTGTAGGGTCACGTTGCCCGAATTTGGAAAAATGATAAGTCCATCCCAACACTGTACCCATGATTACGTCAATGCATCGCTTAAACTGATGCCCGGCAAACAAGCTAATTGATTTTCATTTACATGATTTTCAAATTAACTGACAATAGATTCGACCATCCAAACAATCCCTAAGATATTGAAAGTACTTTACGTGGTTAGAAGAATCATTGGTCAGGATCGGCTCCATAAAAATGTTTTATGTGAAAATTTTCCATTTTAACACAATGTTTTTATAAGATTCAAACTAATTATCATACTTAAGACTGCATATTTAGTTAAAAAATAAAAATTAATTGCAACCGACAGCTTTTAAGGGCGTTGATATCTGTAGTTTTGTGTATACTTGGCAAAGTTCACAGGCGATCAAGTGTTTCATTGCTTTAATATGGGCAAAGATGAATGCATTTTCGTGTAGAATGATTTAGACTTGCACTTAATTCTTTTCTGTCAGATCAAAAACACGATATTCAACATGAATGGTATTAGAATATTTCCGTTGTTCGTTTGACAATAATCTCCACCCTAGACAAGGCTAAACTTATTTCAGTGTTGGGTTAATCTACAATTACATGCTGTCTACCATGTTCGACACCAAATGAGATTTTCTATTTCCTCTACAAAGTGTTTCACTTCTGTCTACTGTTTGGAATTATCTACTTTCATCAGCATCTGTGCCCAGCATGCCGATGTGCCAACCTTGCACTAAGCACTGGTTCCACTTCATGTAAACAGTGAGGTCTTAAAGTCTGTAGTAAGTGTCTTCTCATTCCTGCATTGGAATTGAAGTTGTGTTTGAAATTTTACAAGAAGTTGAAAGGCAAAGAGAATCTTTGGGGCCTGTTGCTGCAGAATTAGAAAGGTAGTAGGAAGCAGAAATGAACATGCTGGATGATATTACTGACAAGAAATTAGAATATGTGATGCTAGATCAAAGTTTTTCTATCAAACAAATTTTAACTGTGTTAATGTGGGTACGAATTGCATACTGCTTAAAGGCTTGGATTGTATCTAGAATATATGTGTGGGAAGAAGCCTTTTGAAATTTGAAGTGGCTAGTTAGTTTGGCGTGGAAGTGGCCCATTTAACAAAATGTACCACCTTCCCTTTTTTATCATCCCGATCATCAACCCATATGCAACCCCCACTAGATAATCCTGATAGTCCCACTGTAGTCCAACTGGACTTTCCTTTGTGATCTATTGGCATATCTGTCCTACACTAGTATCCCGATTGTCTGAGTCATCATCCATTTCTTTAAAAGAAATTCACTTTCTTGATGCCAATTCAACAATACATATGTCATATTCTCACTAATTGTAGAGGAAACCGTCTCATCATCCTAGCCAATAACCTTATATCCATCTTTTATTCGTCAAAGTTGTTCTATGTTTGCATCATTTCTCAGGATAACAAAAAAGCTGTTGACGGCTTCTATGACCTGTCTCTTGAATAAATTGCTTATATGTAACAGTGCTAACGGTAGCTTCCCAACAAAACAAGGTTCAGGCCTCTCCTCTCATAGTAGAGCCTTATTCAACAGACATATAACTAGGATCTCTCAGTAATCTTTTAATAGCAACTGTTCTAGAAAGTCCAATCAATCAAGTGGCATTTAAAGATTATAACAGACAGACTTGCAGTGCTTTGAGGAAATGCTTCATGATCTCAGAGTCAAGATTCTGAAGCTTTATATAAAATTATCCATCATAGCCAGAATTTCAAACTTTGAATTGTATCTGCTAGTAACTTACTGCAAATAGCTATATCTTGCACCAATTCTCAGACATGTTTCTCACATTAACATGCCATGTGTCTATTGGACTCTTTGGCACTGGCATTCATACGCTAATTTTTCTCATTAAATAAAGGAAAGAAGTTGTATTGAATTGACACCGGAAAGGTTGAAGTTGAAAGGCTTAATATTCTTGTGCCCAAAACTAAACTGACAGTTCATCCTCATTTGGAAAGGCAATGCTTGGCATAGACATGCTATCATGTCTTGAATTGCCGGAAATTCAAGTTGTGTAGTCCAAGTTGGACATTATAACTTAATTGTTGGACAAATTTAATCATCCAATTAATACTCAATGACTTGAAAGTATACGTTAGGTTGCTCTGTTCCAAATTTCACATATGAAATCAGAGAAAGAAACGATCTAACCTTCTTCGTCCTGGTAGTTCTCTGCTCTTCCACCAGCATAACCATATGCGAATATGCACATGTGGGCAACATTGAACACTCATATAAGGCAAGACTTGGGGTTCTGATTACTTCACCCTATTAAAAGAGAGAGCAATCTCAAGGATCAAAGATTAGACTTCATGCATTTTTTTATGCTCTGTCATGCATTTTTTTTATGCTCTGGACATTTTAACATATTGGTTCTAGAACTTCACATGGTATTAGGAGTACAACAAGTATTGTAACTGACAAGCAAAAGTAGCAACATGTGGAGAGGAAGGTCTGGAATATGGTAAAAGCAACCAACATTAAGGTGGTCAATTTTGGAGATACATGCTCAGGGTCGAGGAGGAAGGCTGGAGAAGTCATGAAGCAAAATTTTCTGCAAGAGAAGGCCCCATCTGAGATGCATGGACTTATTGCTTATCAAGAGTCATATCCAACTAGTCCTAGCTAGTGCACTGTCCAATCCAACTCTGAATGTCCTATATACATCCATTGAGAATTTTCATCGCGCCATCTTTCACTAGTTGATTTCCTCTGTCTTATTTACAACGTTGAAGACGTCTACAATGTCAAATAATACATGAATTATAGATAATGTTGGAGGTCAACGATTTTTAGTAACCTTTTCCCAAAGTATTCCTTTTCACTAATATCCCATAATGTCATCATGGTCAACACCACCACCATCGTCAGTGCCTCGTAGACTTTGAATAAAGGCTGATTTTTTGAAGGAAAGTGGCCCGTGTCAATGACTAAATGCGGGTGTCCCTTTCCAACAATGAGGTTTTCTTTTTTCTAGTGTCAGTTCATACGAAAAGAAAAGATAGGGGGTCACATGCCACCATCCAAATTTGCCATTGGATGCAATAGTAGAACTGTAGAAGCGGGAGGCAATTCTCCCAGTGAATAGGAAGTTCCACCCAGTGTCAACAATACTAGTCCATGGAACAGAACTCGTTCAAATATCCTCATTTTATTCTTAGATCTAAAGGATACTAGAAAATTCTCCAAGAAACTAATATTACCGACTTTTCTTCTCATTCAAGCCTCAATATTGGTTTCTTCATGGAATTGTAAATTCGCTATCAATTCTGTATTGTTTAATGTTAATATATGTCTTTTCACTGGCAATGAACGAAGTATTATCTAGATAATAAATAACATTGCGTGGTGCTCAAGAACCAAAATGACAGTCTAGACATCATGAAGAAACTGAGGATCTTTTGATTGTCATCAAGCGAATAATCGAGTTTGCAATCTCCACTAATGGCTGTAGAAGCAAATCAAATGTCTTGTTGCGCACGGCATTGTAGTAAAATCTGAGTGGTGTTGCATTTTCTCTGTCATGTGCTCGTGCCATGTCCATCTTTACAGCCCCCCTCCCCCACAGGTGATGAAAATGCTAGTAAGCCTGGTGTAATCAAACATTTGATTGCTGTTATGGGAAATGCCCCATCAAGGTATTGAACCTTCCAGTCTACGGTAACACCAATCATCTCAAACGGTAATCACTTCAATTGCAGAAATGCACCATGATTTTTTTGATTAACTTCTCCTGCCTGGTATCTCCAACTGGCAGCTGAATGCTGTAATCAAATGGGCATGTGAGGTTCACATGCTTGCACATATACTAATGATTTGGAAAGAGATGTGTTTGCCTAATTTTTCAGATTCTGACAAGGAAAAAAAAACCTTGATTTCTTAAAAGGAAGACCGACCAGTATGGTATTTTTTCCTTTTTGATGTACCAATAACAAAATCAAGCTACTCAAAGCATTGG